>JARHVA010001095.1:2300000-2475000 GCA_037957365.1 Torreya grandis | reverse complement strand
ATCACATGGATCAAGGGTAGGCCTATTGTTTATTACACCATAAGGGTATCTTATCCCATAACAATTCCATATCAACTTTCCTTATATTAACAACATGGTTGAAAATAAAACACTTATTCTAAAGCTTCATCAAGCAGTAAAATGGAATATTCATCATCTCATGATTTATGGTGATTTTTAGTCAATAATCAATCAAGTTAAAAACCACTTTCAAACCAAAAATGACAAGTTGGATCCATACAAGGCCATGGTGGACACCCTCAAATAGTTGATTGCTGACATATAGTTTGAACACATACCTTAGGATAGTAACATGATAATAGATGCCATGGATACCATCATCTGTTTGATCTTCCACATAGACAAGACAAAATAATATAATCTACTTGTTGAAAATATTCTAGCACTTACTCATGAACCTTTGATTGTCACAATTATTTGTGATATTATGGGTCCTAACTCTATTTGGTACTCAAACATTTACAACTACCTTCATGACCATATCATGCCACCAAACCTATCATGCAAAAAATAGCCTCTCTCTATACCCTACTTGGCCCAACCCTTTACTACCCAAACTTTTATGGAACTCTAATTCATCATTTAAATTTGGTAGAAGATACATTATCATTGAGTGAAGTTCATGAAGGAGTATATGGTGCCCACACTAGTGGGGTTGTCCTAGCCAAAAATCTCTTACGTACCAGTTACTATTAGACAACTATGGAAGCAGATGTAGTTGTTTATGTCAAAAGGTGTGATAAATATCAAAGGCATACCAATTTGATTCATTCTTTGGCCAAAACAATAAAACTGATGCTTACACCATGTCCTTTTGTGACATGGGGAATCGATCTCATTAGGAAGATTAACCCTACCTCATATAATGGCCATAAATCCTTGAATATTTTACTAAGTGGGTTGAATCTATACCCTTCACTTACATGACTATAAAATAGATCTCTAAATTCATATTTAACCATATCATTTTTCACTATGGTATCCCATCTGACATTATTTCTAATAATGGTAGATTATTTAAGAAAAAGGATGTCAAAACACTCTATGATGAGTAAAACATCACTCAACATTTGTCTACTACATATTACCCAAAAGGTAATGGCTAAGCAGAGGAATATAATAAAACCATTATCAATATCATTAATAATATTATCAATCATGTTGGTCATGATTGACACCTCCAAATTTTCCATGCCCTTTAGGCATATCGCATAAATTATCATACTCCAATCAAAGTCACTCCATATTCCCTAGTCTATGGAATTGAATCCATTATTCCCATCGAGGTCAAGTTACCTTCTCCAATATCTCATTAAAACACATCTTAGATGATAAAGATTATAGAATAGCTCACCTATAAGAGATATAATTACTTGATGAAAAATGCATGGCCACTATCAACAGCCTTCAAGCCTACCAAAACAGACTTCATGGCCAATATAACTAGTGGGTTAAATGTATAGAGTTTGAGTTTGTGGTTTTTTAAAAAAAAATAAAACCAAAATAACACCATGACTAAGAATAAGAAGAAGGTAAAGTTGAAACTCAATTATATAGGCCCATATGTCATTATTTCCAATTATGGTTTTCGAGCATATAGGATCACTACACTATATAGAGATGAACTTGATGATCCCATGAACATAATATACCTTGACCATTATTTCACTTAATAGACTTGAAGTATTGTCTATGAGGCTCATTTATGTTGTACCATAACATCATTTTATTTATACCATATTATATACCATTTTACCATACCTTCACTAAAAACCTAAGTTACTTTTACCCTTACTACGCACCCCTATTGATCTTGGTTTTGATACATTGGTTCTTCAAGCACTTTCAGCAAGGGGATTCAAAGAAGGTTTCAATAGTTGATTTAGTATTCAAGACAAAGGCAATATCTTGGACTAGTATGATAGTTGTTTTGGCAATTACATTCTTCATTCTTGTCACATTCTATTTCTTTTTAAATATTACTAATTATAACCACCTTTGAGTAAATTAGTATCATTTACCTATGTTATTGATTCCTAATTATAAATATCCATGGGAAAATTAGTAACAACACCTTTATGATGCATTACCACATCACCTTGGCATTCTTATGCTATACTATGTCATTTGCCAAAATTCATGAAATTGTTGCTCCCTAGTTTGATTCCTCTATTATGAAGGCAAAACTACAATGACTTGAGGTCCTCATGGGGCTATGTAGGTAGTGATCAATTTATTTTTAGGTTAGATCAGTCACCCCCTTTCCCATGCTCTTACCATTTTGGGAATAATTTAAGTTTGAATACTCTGTCCATTTTGTAAGCAAACTAATCCACATTCTCATCATTTTATGAGTTGGAATATTTAGTATCTCATCATTTTTATCAATTTGAGATGCATATAAAATTTTAAAAACATTTGTAAAATATCTAATAAATCTTAAAAATCATAAAATAATTAAAATTGGCTTCGAATTTCCATGCGAGATATAAAGCTGTCAAAATTTTTGGGATGGGCCATCTTCTTTGTTCAATTTATTTATAAACCACCTTAGTATTTTTCCTCCCATTTTTGGGAGAACTACATTGGCCTGAGGTCCACACAAGCTATGTAGGTAATGCTTACCCCTAACTATCTTATGAGTAACCACTTGTCATTTAGTTTCCCTATATTTCATGGCCTTTAGCCTTATGCTTTCACCATTTTTTGAGTTTCTATTATACACATTATGTATTTAAATTTGATACACTAAGGACTGTTAGGCTTCATCTTATGCTCTCATAATTTTTTGAGAATTCTCTATTTAAAATGCTCTCAACATTTGTCGAGACCATTCCCATATCATATTTTTTGGATCAACATTTTATTATATCTTATATCTTGGAAGAACTACATTTGGATTGAAGTTAATGTTGGATCTTGAATCCATGAAACTATGTAAGCAACATCCACTTTCCTACTGCATTTGTAGTTAGCTCAACTAACCCTTACCTTTTTTCTATTCCCCCATTTTTTCTATATATTTGGTTATCTCCTATAGCCTAAAGGCAATGTCTAGCATGTTTTTTATGTCATTGCTTCCATATCACCTAGGGGAAGCCTTGTGCCATTGTTCTTGTGTTTTTATACCTATGTCATTGCTACCTAGCTTAGGGGTTACCCTATCACCAAGAGTAACACCTCTATTACACATGCACAAATAATTTTTTTCTATTTGCACAAACATTATGATTAACCATTGTTTCTATTTGCTTCATTTTGTTCTCATTATTTTTTTTTGTCTTTATTTTATGTTTATTGGTGTTTTTTCATGTTTTTATTTATTGGTGTTTATTTTTTTGTTTCCTATTTATTTACTTTCATTATCGTGCCTTGACTTAGTATATAGGTGTTCATTGGGTGATTCCTTGCGCATTATACTTAAGCCCATCCATATTAATACATCAACATTGTCATCATGGTTTTTATCATTGGTGCATTATTTTAACTTGTTTATTAGATCACGTGCTAGTCCTTATGCATATTATGGCTAAGTTATCATGGTGTTCTATATCATAGTGCATACTATCATTTAATACAACAAAAATCAACTCAGAGGATCTTGCAAGCAATGATGTCATGGTACTTCTCCTTGGTAACCTAATAAATTCCCAATTTATCCAATCATTTACCAAATAAAGAGTAATTAAATCATGAAATAATTTTAATCCTTGATAGTTAGGATGTGCATCTACATATTAGGAGGTAGCTTGAATTCATGTCTATCCTCTATACTAGCTTACTCTTACTTTATAAGTATGGATTCAGTCTGTAAGCCCCCTTTTGCAATCTTCCATATTGATCCAAACCATAGTGCCAATGATTATAACCACCTTTGGGTAAATCATTATGTTTTGACCTATTTAGAAGTTGATGATTATTACTGCCTTTGGGAAAATAAGTATCATTCTCCTACACAAATAGGGCATTTTTCCATTTTACTAATGATTATAACCACCATTGGGAAAATCATTATCTTTATCTACCCAACTAGGGCATGTTTTCATTTTGATAATGATTATAAATACCTTTGATAAAATAATTGTCTTTTTACCTCACTATGTCAATCATTATAACTGCCTTTGGGCAAATCATCATTTTTACCTACCCAAATGAGGCATCTCACTATGATACTAATTATAAACACCTTTGGGAAAATTAGTATTTTCCACCCCCTTTACCTTTTGGTCCCATCATTTTATTTATTTTGAGGGACCGATTACTAACCTTCTCTACCACCCACTCCCTCAAGGTGGCATGTAGGGCTTATATATCACCTATTGGACATTAAGCATTAAATAAATTTTCATTATTTACAAATAAATTAATGTGCCTATAGCTTGCAATGCCTTCACAAATAGGGTCAAACTATAGACATCCCATTCTGGACACAAATGACTTCCAACTAAACTTCAAATTGATTTTTGCCAATAGTGTAAATTAATCCTAAGAAATATTGAACATCCCAATTTCATTCAAACATAATTCATTAGTCTTAGAATCATGTTTAGGCATCCCTATTTGGGGTATTATATTTTACACAATACTAACCTATCAGAGTTGTATCCAGAGTTTGGATAATGTGAATGCAATGGAGACGTGATCACACGAGATGAAGCTAGTGTACATCACATAGATGCTAAAGCAATTTGAAATTATACAAGGAGATAAATTGCACAAGACAAATAGGAGAAAACCTAATATTTGATTAACATAAGATGGCCAAAGTGAAGAATACATATAAGAGAGCACATAAGTAACTCCTCCACAAAAGGTGGTTCAAGCACCCCAAGAATAGACTATAACTCCTCCATGAAAGGTGGTAACAAGGTGATAAGAATAGAGAAGTAACTCCCATACCCAGAATAACTGATCAAAGGAGTTACTTATGACATTTTTATGACACCTATGACACATCTATGACACACATCTCCACATAAGCTAGCCTATCCCATGAATGTAGGAAAACTCCATATATGCATAAATATATAATTTCCCTAATTAAATAATAGGGAAAAATAAAAACCTACACTAATACCCCCCATAAGTGCAGCTTAGGTGGGCAATGTGGAATATAAAATGGGTCTCAACAAATAATCCTGATGAGGTACCCATGTATAAATGCAATCTCCCATAAGATAGAGAAAAGGAGAAAACTCATAGGAAAAAACTCCCCCCCAAAAGAGAGACTTAAAAGAAATGAAGAGGTTAGTGCCCCCCAAAGAAGATGCTATTACAAATGTGGACCGCACCCCAAGAAGAGCTCATAGATGAATGAACTTTCTCTCGGTGAAAGGTTTGGTGAAGATGTCTGTAACTTGCTTCAAAGACTGGCAAAATATCAAGTCAATGACCTGACTATGAATAAGCTCCCAAATTAAATGCATGTGAATCTCTATGTGCTTAGTCTGCTGGTGCTGAACTAGATTCTTGCAAATCTGAATGGTACTTTGGTTGTCACAATAAATGATGGTGGGCTGCCTGATAGGAATGCCAAACTCAAAAACTATCCCCTCAAGCCAAATAGCCTTAATAGTTGCATTAACAGCTTCCCTATACTTTGCCTCTGTGTATGATATAACAATAGCATTCTGCTTCTTACTAGACCAACTGATAGGATTAGAACCTAGAGAAAAACTATAACCAAAAGTGGACTTGCGAGTCTGTGAATCATCAGCCCAGTCTAAATCTATATATCCAACCAAGTCAACCTCTATGCCAAATTTGTAATGAATCCCGTATCTATGTGAACCCTGTATGTAATGCAAGATCCTCTTAGCTACTTTCCAATGTAGCTCATGAGGTTCTTGCATAAATCTGGAGACAAGTCCCACTGTATATGATATGTCAGGCCTGGTGTGAGTCAAGTAGATGAGACTACCAACAAGTTGTCGATACTGAGTGGCATCAACCAATGGTGAAGAATAGTCAGCCTCAAGCTTGACTCCTGATAGAAAGGGAGTCAGAGATGGCTTGAAATCAGCCATGTGAAACTAAGCCAATAAGTCAAGAGCATACTTAGGATGTGCAAGAGAAATCCCTGAATTTAACTATGAGATCTTGATGCCAAAGAAGTAGTGCAACAAACCTAAGTCTGTCATGTCAAATCTATCCTGGAGAGATGCCTTCACCACTATAATAGCTGATGAAGAACTCTCGGTAATCAAAAGGTCATCAACATATAGAACCAAAATCAGGAGTGAATCATCCTGCCATAATAAGTAGACATTGGGGCCAGAATGGCACCTAGTGAAACCCACTATGAGAAGGAAGGAATCCATCTTGGCATACCAAGCCCGAGGGGCTTGTTTGAGGCCATAGATAGATTTCCTAAGTCTACATACTAAGGAAGAATCATGAATAAATATTGGTGGCTACTCCATGTAGATCTCCTCCTCTAGGTTTCCATGAAGAAAGGCACTCTTCACATCTATTTGGTACACATCCAAACCATGTGCTATGGAAATAACCAAGGTGAGTCAGATAGAAGTCATCTTTACAATGGGTGCAAAGGTCTCTAAGTAGTCAATGCCTGCCACTTGTGAGAAACCCTTGGCAACCAATTGTGCCTTGTACTTATCAACCGACCCATCTACTGCAAACTTGGTCTGATATATCCACCTACATCAAACCATCTTCCTTCCCTTAGGAAATGAAGTCAAGTCCCAAGTGTGATTTTTGATTAAGGAAGAATATTCTTCCTCCATAGCACTATCCCACTTAGGTACTCCTGATGCCTCTCAAAAAGTCTATGGATCTAAAACTGAAGCAAAGAAGGCATGTGGATCTCTCTAAAAATCCCCCTAGTGCATCTATCATCTATAAGATCTACTACCCAAGTGCCAACACTCTCAAGTGTCTGTCTAGCCCAAAGTGGTCTGGAAGTGGGTGAGTCAGGTGCTAATTCCTCATCCTCTAACTAACTAGAGGTGGATGACCCTACATCACTGTCCTCACTATTTAAACTCAAAGAGGAAGAAGAAGATGTTTTTGGCTCAAAAACCTACTATGGCTGATCTGAATCTGAGGAATCATCATGAAGAAGTAGATCTGATGAGGGAGAAGAAGTTTCAAGTGTTGAGTCTCTAGGACTCTCCTGAAAGTGGACACTTCTCTTAATGAACAACTCATGAGTGGTCGGATCTAGAAGGCCATACCCCTTAATACCATTCAAATATCCTATAAAGATGCAAGACTTGGACTGATGTTCCATAACTTTGCATTTCTTCTTTGGTATGTGGGCCATGGTTGGGGATTCGAAAACCCTAAGGTGCTCAACATCAGGTTTCCTTTTATGCCAAGCTTCAAAGGGTGTTATCCCTTTTAAAGCTTTGTGAGGAACCCTATTTTGAATTTAGCAAGCACAACTAATGGATTCGGCCTAGTACTATGGTGCTAAGGATTTGGAGTGAATCATACAGCTACCCATCTCTTTTAAGAACCTTTTTTTGTGTTTTGCAACCCCATTTTGTCAAGGACTGTAAGTGACTGTGCACTGCAAATCAATCCCCTCTGTGGTGCAAAACTGCTCAAACCTGTTGCTGACATACTCCACTCCATTATCAATTCAAAGAACCTTGATGAATTTCTCACTCTATTTCTCAATAGGAGCCTTGAAGTCTAGAAAATTTTCAAACACTTTAGACTTTTGTTTGAGAAAATATATCCAAGTGTACCTAGAGAAATCATAAATGAAAGTGAGGATGTACTTGGCCCTTGTGAAAGATGGTTTGGGAAAGGGTCTCGATACATCACTATGGACTAACTCCAATGGTTGTGAAGCCCTCCAAGATTTGCCTTTGTCAAATTTTGCTTCGAGATGCTTCCCAAGGGAGTACCCCTCGCAAAGTCCTTTTGAGAATTGGACACGAGGCAAGCCAATGACCATGTCATTTTTGCAAAGTTGTTCAAGGTAGCAGTAGCTAAGGTGGCCAAACCACTCATGTTATAATTTGCTAACTCCATCTGAATGAGTCAATAATGTTATTGAGAAGAATCTAGTGCAAAATGTGAGAAGGTGTATAACCTTGCTTGGTGATCTGCCCTACCCACTACCATTGTAGTATCACTATGCAACTCCCCGATAGCCACTGAATTTGGTGAAAACTCAATTCTCATGCTCTGAACAATGTGAGTGATTTAGTACACTGATAGGAGATTGGTTGAAAGAGAAGGAACACTTAGAACATTATTGAATGTTCCTCCTTTCATTTCAACTGACCCTCTCCCTGCAATGGAAACTGATGTGTCATCACCCAAATTAATTGAAGTCATGCTACAAGGCTCTAAAGATGAAAACTCAACTAGGGAAGATCCCATGTGGTGAGAAGCACCTGAGTTGATGACCCATGAAGATGTAGAAGCTGCTATAGCTACAAGGGCCTTGCCCTTTTCTTTCTCCTTACCCTTGCCTTTTGCCTTAGTAGAATCTTGTTGTGCTTCTCTAGAAGATGAGTTAGGTGATCTATTTATTTCTTCATGCATTTGTGTTCATCATGCCCTGTATTTTTACAATAGGCACACTTAACCTTCTCCTTCTTAGGTTTAGCATTGGAAGAGGAAGACTCAGTGTTTTTTCTAGCAAGATTTTTGTTTTCTTTCTTCTTCTCCTGGTCTTTTGTTATTTTTCTTCTTCTCCTTTGTTGAAGTCTTATCCTTACCATTTCCAGCTATCAAAGATTGGGGTTGAGTAGACTTCATTGTGCCCATTTGAATTAGCTTATCTTTCTCCCTAGTCAAGTTGACAATGAATGAATCCAAAGAAGGTATTTTCCATTTAGTGCCAAGGGCACTTTTTGTGGTATGGAAAATGGAGACAAAGACTGAATAGCTTAGATCTAACGTTGAAAAAATAGAAAGAATGAGTTGATCATCTTTCTTCTCTATCCTGCATTCTTTCAATTGCAATCTAAGTGCCTTAAACTTAGTGAAGAAGTCCTGTAGGGTGTCAAAGTTACTAGGACTTAGACTTATGAGTTCATTTTCGAGCTCATGACCTCTCATATCATCAAGCTTCCCAAATAAGGTTTCTAGGGTGTCCCATATGTATTTAGGAGTCTTAGAGGTTTCTAAATAAAAGAGAAGTTTTGGAGACATGGACAAGCTCAGTAATCCATAGGCTTCATCACTACGGTTGTACCACTTGACATTTTCAGCATCAGTGTTGGGTTTTACTTCAGTACCCATGGTGATCCTATACAACCCTTTGCTTCTAAGAATGATTGACATTTTAGCCTTCCATTCATGATAGTTTAAGAGTGTTTGGAGTTTAAGTTGAAAAGAATCCATCTTAAGCTGAATTTAGGTGAAGTTGTGTTGATTGCAAGCTGTGAAATTATGTAGAAAGGAGAATGAAAGCAAAGATGGCAAGTGCTGAAAAACAATCACACTCCCCTGAAATGTTGAGCCCCCCTAAATATGAAAGTACATGGTTAAAGATGTTGAGATCAGCTGAGAATGCATTTTAGAGCAATCAATGCAAGACTTTAAGCAAATAGGACGTCAGACTCAGTCGAAAATGCATCTTGAGAGACCCAAATTTTAGGCACTTTATAAACTAGTGAGTTTTTAACAAATAACAATCCTACACTATAGAGAATTAAAATACAAACACTTTTGCTAAAAATGGCACCTAAATTTGAGCTACCATTTTCAAGATATTAAAGATTTAATTTCCCGTAAACTAGTGTTTTTACAAAAAAATATCACTAAAACATTAAAAAATGCCTATTTTGAGAGAGAAATTGGCCTTCTAACCACTCATTGGACTTGACACAGAGCGAGGAATCCAAAGGAGGTCTTTGTGAGGGGGAATTGGCCTCCTGCCAACCCAGGCCTCACCCTTCATCTTTGACAGGCGAAGATACAAGTTTAAATTTAAACCCCCAAATTATCAAAACTTAAAAATTGTCTAAAATACTTAATACTCAGTCTAATTGATTGATTATTTTTTTGACAAGTCAATTTTAACTAAACAAATAAAGTAAAAGACAATTTAATGGATTTCCAAGTGTTTAAGGGCCCACATGGGACGCCAAACAAGGAAAAAGTGCACCATTTTAAAAAAAGGTAGTTCTAGCAATTTTTCTCTCACCAAATAAAGCGTGCACTCAAATTTC
This sequence comes from Torreya grandis, assembly GCA_037957365.1. Taxonomy (NCBI): domain Eukaryota; kingdom Viridiplantae; phylum Streptophyta; class Pinopsida; order Cupressales; family Taxaceae; genus Torreya; species Torreya grandis. Next base: position 2,464,822 of record JARHVA010001095.1, on the reverse strand, counting down.
TTAAGAGCAAAAAAATGAAGGGCAGTGGCACCCTAGTTTATCTTGTAGCTCTTCTCGAATACCTTGCTGCTTTGCTATCAGGATCCAGCCAAGATGAGGAAGAGTTAAAACATTCTCTCTCTCCAAGGGAATTCTTCCACGTTGGACACTGTGTAGCACCACTTCACCCTGTTGGAGTCCTACTCCACGTGTAGATGTGCTTCTTGGAGAGCTGCCCCAAGCTGAAAGCGGTGTCCAAGAAATAGAAACTAGATGTGTAGAGATCTCTCTTTTCTATAGAATGACAAAAAAAAGAAATTCCACCACCTTTGCTGAAGCCACAACAGATCTATACAAGATGTATCGGCAAATTTCAACATAGATATCTAAAGGGTAGATCTAAATAAAACTCAACAGAAGTAATTTTCATTTTAACAGGTTTCTGTATGGATTTGCATGAGTTTTCAAGAAACTCTACCAAAACTCTCAAATACAACTGAGTTAAACAAAAAAACTACTAAGAAAGCAAAGTAAGAATTTTAGAATAAACTAATAACATAATCAGACACATGATTACTGGGGTGGCTCTGATACCATATTAGAGTTGTTGCCAGAATATGGATAATGCGAATGCAATGGAGACATGATCACATGAGATGAACCTAGTGCACATCACATAGATGCTAAAGCAATTTGAAATTATACAGGGAGATAAATTACACAAGACAAATAGGAGAAAACCCAATATTTGATTAACATAAGATGACCAAAGTGAAGAATACATATAGGAGATCACGTAAGTAACTCCTCCACAAAAGGTGGTCAAAGAACCCCAAGAATAGACTGTAACTCCTCCATGAAAGGTGGTGACAAGGTGCTAAAAATAGAGAAGTAACTCCCATACCCAGAATAGCCGATCAAAGGAGTTACTTATGACACCTATGACACATCTATGACACACATCTCCACATAAGCTAGCCCATCCCATGAATGTAGGAAAACTCCATGTTTGCATAAATATATAATTTCCCTAATTAAATAATAGGAAAAAAATAAAAACCTACACTAATATAACCTCTCATAGATTCATCCCTAGTCACCTTACAACCTAACAAATAAAATTTTGGACTATGGACCCATTAAGCAGGGCAGTTGAATAATTCCTAAAAGAGTTAAAATGCTAATCAAAATGAATCAACTAATTAAACTATATTAAATTCTTATCTAAATAATCCATTTGTAATTAATGAATATCTAAAAATGCAAATTCAAAAATTTAAAATATCAAACTTCATCATTGCTTTTGTGAGTTATCAAGCTCTCACAAAATATCTAACAAATATCTAATTTTTTAGCCATTCCTATTAATTGAAAATCATAATTACATGCCACCTCCTTAACTCAACTTGGGTTATTATCAACTCACCTAGGGGTGGTTTGAATTCATTCCATGTTTAGCCTTAACCTAACTTAACTTGGGTAAGAGGTAACTTTAGAGGCTATAAATAGAATGTCTCACCCATTGATCTTTAAGCTCTTTTGGTGTAAAGTTAATATGCTCAAATACAATACAAAATTTTTATAGTGTAATGTTATTATTCCAAAATACTTCCAAAAAGATTCATTTTAATGATACCATGCCAATTTCATAATCCAAGCTAAAGTGCTAAGGAGAGGTGGAACAATGGAGCTTCATTGACAAAGATTTGTTTAGCACATAGCTGAGTAAGCCAACTCAACAAGTGGTTTTGGATCTACAAGGAAGGTAAAAGGAAGATTTATTTTGTTTTCTAGTTATGTTTTCATTGTGTGATTGTTACCTATGCTCTCTTAGTGTCTATATTAGAGGTGTTAGTGTTTAGTGTGTTTATTTTGATTTGATTTTATTGACTAACACTATACTAATCTCCCTTATATAGAGTACTTGTTCATAATATGATGCATCATCCTTTCATTATCCAATTTAATTTATGGACCATCCTATCATTCTGCCATATGATCTACTTTAGGAAAGATGCAATCTCTTAAGTGCATTGTCATTAGCAATTTTTAATGACCACTCACCATCCTTTTGCCACACCTATCTTTTTATCACCTTATTCTCAAACTTAATTAATGACCATTGTGTTTCATCTACTATTTGTCTTCCTTTTAGGTTGACTCTACATATTGATCACACTATGCAATGTTGACTATTCCAAACTTCATTCTAATGTGCTATGATCCAAAGATCACACTGTAAAAACACACTAACCCTAAAAAAACATAAAATAAAACAATGTCAAATAAAATTCCTAACTATATGGTACTACTCATCACCATCTCTCATTTACATTAATGCGTAATAGAGATTAATAATGGTAAGGCTTAATCCTACAACCATTAATACACCCTAGTAAAATGGTTCCCTAAAAATATTTTAAAATAATTGTAATCTATTTTGAAACATCATGAATAATATAGGGTCCATTCTATCTAAGGCATATATTTCCCATAAATTCTTTAAATATGATATCATAAATTAATATTTTTCTTTTTTAGGATATAATTACTTAGATTGCAAGTTACAATCATGCCAAACTTTATGACTTAACTTATTGATCTCCTATATCCAATATACTCTTTTTCTATTTTCCTCCATCTTGACCATATACATCAATATATGTTTTATGGAGTCACAATCACTTAGCCTCATAATCATTTCAATGCATAGACTAAGAATAATGTATTCCATAGCTATAACTACCTCAAGACCATAAACCAACTAAAAATGAGTGAAAAATGTTTCACATTAATAATTTGTCTTATAGGAACAGATAATTAAAGGAATATAATCCTCCTAATCATCCCTTTGAACATTACATATCCTATTTAACATTTTACCCAATAATTTATTCAAAGTTTTAACTTGTTTGTTTGCTTGTGGACGACAAGATGTGATCTTGTGGTACAATATCATAAACTCCTTATTAAGAGTCTTTATTATGTTATTGAGGAAGTGAATACTTATGTCTCTAACCAATTTGATAAAAAATACAAACCTTTGTTATGATATTCTCATACAAATATTTAGTAGCATCCTTCGCACTGCAACTTGCTATCATAATAGCTTCCACCCATTTTGTGAAATTTTTAATTTTAGTAATGATATACTATGCATGACTACATTTGATTAAGAGTGTTATAAGCCCTACAAAGTCAATGCCCCATTATTAAAATAGTTAATTTTCTAACATTGAGACCAAAGGAATCTCATCATAATGATTGGGTTTTCCTATTCTTTGGAAAACATTATAGTGTTGTACTACCCTATGCACATCCTAAAATAAATTTGGCCACCAAGTACCACTCTATAATATCTTCCTTGTAGTAGCTTCTCCTATGAAATAACCTCCTATGATTCCTTGATGTGCTACATAGATAATCTATGCGTGATTATGTTTTAAAAATAATCTACAAAGTATATCATTCTTTCCAATTTTATATAAAAATCCATTAATGAGACTATAAGGAAAGGCTCATGTGACCATTTTCATTTTATCCCTTTCAACATAGTGTGCAAGAAATATTCCTTATTCAAGGAAGTTTGTGATGTCTTCCATGTTGTCTAAGATTGTAGAGGATCTAAACAAGTGTGCATATAGAGATTCATCCTATATTTACTTTAGTTCTTCTCCATTTTTGATCTTGCTCAATTTCTTTGGTCTTACATTCTCTCAACCTAGCATCATATTGGTACCGAACTAAAATTCTTAAAATAGCATTAGCCACCTATAGATCCATCCACCTAACATGGGCTTATTAACTAGGTATCGCAATGCCTGGTGATCTATGAAATGATCAAATGGTGGGGCCAAAATATAATCTCTAAAATTTCATAAGTCAAACACCATAACTAATTCTTCTCTTTCTATAGTTGTATAGTTTTTATATACTAATGATAGTTTCCTTTTGGAAAAGTGTATGGGGTGATCCAACCCACCATGCCATATATATGCTAAGACAAATCCTACCAAAATACTAAAAGCATCCACATTTATATGGAATGGCTTCTTCCAATTAGGGAAAACTAAGATAAGTGATATTACTAACCTTTGTTTGAGATCAATAAATGATGTTTGGAATTTCAATGTCCACTAAAACTTTTCATATTTGTGTTATAGTTTGTATAAAAATGTCGATATGTTTGTGTATCCATTGATGACTATTATATAGTATCCTATATGACCTATAAATATGTACACTTCTATGGAACTAGTTAGAGGTGGCATCCCCACTATTACTATAATTTGAGCTTGGTCTACTAGAATTCCATCACTACATAGGATGTGACCCAAAATAACACTAAAAGGTATGAAAAATAAGCACTTATTTAGATTCAAATCAATGTGCAAGGATCAACACCCTTATATAATTAAATGTAACTTCAAAATATGTTATTTAAATAAATAAAAGATATCCCAATCATCCAAATAGACTTATATAAAATCATGAATGAAATATTTAAATATAGTTACCACAACCCTAGAGAAAATTATTGAAGTATTTTTAAGACCAAGGGGTATTACCTTATATGTGAATGATAACCATTACTTTTCAAAGGTTATTTTAGTTTGGTCTTCTTCTATGATAGGAATCTAATGGTATCCATTGAATCCATCTATGAATGAGTACACCTATTACCTATGACTAATTCGAGCACTTCATCTATAAATGGTATTGGAAATGAATCATTAATATGGGAATTATTTAGTGCATGGTATTCCCCATAGACCTAAATCTCATCAGACTTATTTTGTTACACAACCATGAGACTAACCTAATCTCCCTTTTCAACTGGGTAAATAAAATTTCATGTATGCAATTCAACTCAGTCTTTCCTTTCATCTTCTTATTTGAATTTAATCTGAATTGATGTTTTTAATGGGTCTAGCACACTCTTTCAATTTAATGTGCATACCCCCCAAAGATATATCTATATCTTTCACTTCTATGAACTTGGTTAGAAATACATCCTAATAATCTCTTAGTGGTTGTAATGCCTTTAAAATATCATTTCTCTCCTATTAGTCTCCCATAGTCACAAGTTTAGGTATGGACTTTATTCAAATATTTTATTCAAAATTATTTAATAATTATTGATATACTTTATTTGATCCACTGGGTAGATCCTCTCATATATTTCATTCTCCTTCCCTTTCTAAAATGTTTACATTGTGCATTCTTTACTCTTCAACTTGTTCTACACTTTGGACGTATGTTGGGTAAGCTTCTCACTTTGGTTCAAATAATCCTTCTAAATCCATATCTCCATCACTATCACTAGATTTATTAAGCTTTTCTGTAATTATATTATGAGGTTTAATAAGAGATTGCTCTTGTCTACTAACCTTGTAATTATAAATCACTAGATTCAAATCTTGAATTAATTCTTACTATGATGATGGATCTATCATAGATCCCAAATATTCTACTCATGTACTTTCCCCATTTTTCCTTTAAGATAATTCAGGTTATGTAAGGGAATAATATTGTGTCATGTCACTATTCCTAGCTACTATTCACATGTTACTATTCACTATCACTATTCATGGTAATGTGGTAAGTGAAGTAGCTACTAATGTAGAGGATGAGGTTATAGTGAATGATGTGGCATGACCCACGAGGGTTATCTTATGAGATCAAATGCATATGATGAAGGTGGGGCATCCTACTCCACTAAAAGATAAGTGGTTTTATCTTTAGTGAGTCACATGTGTGAGATATGGGACAAATTTTTGGGTAGATCCATGGTTATATTATCTTCCAATTAGTCAAAAGGGATTCAAAAATTGTCTTGGAATCTCATGTGCACATGGGGAAGAATACAAGACATTTAATATTCTAGATTTAGCTCACATGTGGAAGTGAGGCACCCATTTTGGGGTTGTATGGAGATGGCTAATCTTGTTTCCCTTAATGCTCTTCCTTTTGACTTCTTTTTACACATGGAAACAAATACCACTATGATGGATCACATGTATGAAGGAGGGTGTCACATTTCTTTGCTTGTTCTTTAGTTTCCTCTATCTTTCTCTCTCATGCATTTTATATTTAAGGAGAGCTCTCTCCATTTGTAATGCATGTTGAAGATTATAACCCCCCCACCCATTTGTAAGTTTTAACCAACATAACTAATGGATTAGAAGGAGATAATATATTCAAAAACATAACATCTCATACGTGGACTTATAATGGTTTGATAAACTCTAGACCTACCATACCTACTTTCATTTAAAGGAATAACACTCCACAAGGGAATCATGAACCCATTGATCAAGAATTTCATGATCAAGTAAAGAGAGATTAGAGATCATTAGGGTCAGGTTTTTAGGCTAAAATGTCATTCCATGACTATTTAAAATTTAGGCAAATGTATAAACCCAATAGAGGTAGAAGACCATAAAACAACGAATTGCATAGGAAGGAGGATAAGTTGTCTATTCTTTATTTTGATGGTTATGACAAGTATAGTGCATGTTTGTGGGTGTAAAAAGTTTTAAAAAAAATTAAAGCTTAACCACATGTTATAAAATGAATCCATTTATTATGCCACACTTATTTTAGATAGGAGGCTCATAAGTGGTGGTACCATGGTTTGGTGACCTTCAGACATGGCAATATCACACCTTATGTGGACTTTAAGAAAATATTAATTGCCAAGTTTGATACAAAGGATATTGAGTTTTCAACATATCCTAAAAATAAATTGAAATTAATTATTTCCATTCTAAGAAATATTTTCAAAAGTATTTGCCCAACAAAACCAATGTGGATATAAAGGCGATGAATGAGGTCAGAAGGTAACAACTTTATTTCTCATGAAAGGAACCTTGGGAACCTGACACAGATGCCTTAGGGAGGTAAATGTACATCACATTGAGGTTAATTATAGCATATAGGAAAATGAGGAGAAAAGATACTCTAGTCTGTATGAATATTAGGTGAATGAAGATCCACACTCGTTAGAGAAGATGGCAGATTTTAGCTTGGATAGTGATCAAGAGAAGGCTATCACAGAGAAAATTAAGAAGCCATAGAATTAATATAGAGATAAATAAACCAAGAAAGTAATGGATAATATTAATATTATTCAAGAGGAATTTGATTTAGAGGTTTCACTAAAGAATTCAAAAGTTGTATGTATTGATCACTTCGATGGGTTTGAGCAAGAAGAAGTCATAGAGGTAGTTGAAGATAGATCAGAATATTTATTTTTGAAGAAGAAGATACCTTATATGATTAACAAGAGGAGGTAAAATAAGAAAAAATTGATACTCTTCCTGGTACCCCAAGGAGTAATACATTTAGAGTAAGAGGTATCTTGTAGGGCTAGTGAGTGATAGTTCTGATTGATAGTGGGGAAACCCACAATCTCATCAATGAGTGATTGGTGGCCAAGAGGAGTCTATAAGTAGAGGATTTTGAGAGTTTTAGTTTGATGGTGATATATGGATTTATAATGACAATTGGTGCACCCAAGATCATGACAATTAAGTGGATGGAGGTCATATCCCTAGATGGTGAGGTTACATGCAGAACCCAAGCAGATGGTGTGGATGTAGAGGTTGTAGTTGCTATGGAGAGAGTATTTTATATACCATCACTTGGTGAAGGGATTCCAAATCTTGATTATGTCATATTATAAATATAGAAACATAGTGGAGTAACTACATCATGAAGATGTTGTAAATTCCCATAGCTGATTTGGGATCTTGGCATTTGGAACCAGGAAGTGAACAAGTATTGCTTAAGGACAATAAATATTTTGGAATAGAGGATTGGAATGTCCCCATTTTTCCTTTGAGACATTTGAATAAGACTGTTAGCCTATTTCATTACCATAGGCTAATTCAGGTGATGTAAAGGAATAATTTTATGTCAAATCACTATTCCCAGCTACTATTCATAAGTATTATTCATGTAATACTATTCACTATCACTATTCATGGTGATGTGGTAAGTGATGTAGTTGATGATGTAATGGATGAGGTGAATATGGATGATGTGGTATGGCCCATGGGGGATATCTCATGAGATCAAATGCATATGATGAAGGTGGGGTATTCCACTTCACTAAGAGACATGTGATTTTGTCTTTAGTCAGTCACATATGTGAGATATGGGATGAATTTGTGAGTGGATCCATGGTTTTCTTATCTTATAATTAGTCAAAAGTGATTGAATATTTTTCTTCTAATCTCATGTGCACATGGGGAAGAAGAAAAGAATTTAGTATTGAATATTTGTCACACATGTGGAAGTGGGGTGCCATTTTTGGGGTTACATGGAGATGAATAATCTTGTCTCCCTTAATGCTCTTCCATTTTTGGGTTCATATTGAGATGAATAATCTTGTCTCCCTTAATGATGTTTATTTTGACTCATTTTTAAACATGGAGACAAATACAAAAATGATGGATCACATGCATGAAAGAGGGTGGCACATTTCTTTGCTTGCTATTCTTGTTCCCTCTCTCTCTCTCTCTCATGAATTTTGTATTTAAGGAGAGTTCTCTCCCTTTATAATGCATGATTGGATATATTATGAAACCCCATTTTTAAGGTTTTAACTCTTTGTTCATTATTTCATATTCCTTAGATGAAAACCCATTGGGTATTGGATCATAGGATGAAACCCCTTTGGTTTAATAGGACAATATCATGTAGAGATTGTGATTATACTTCAAAGTTGTGATCACATTGTGATAATTTTATGTAAGTGTAATATTACAATTTAGCATTTTAATATAATCTATATTTTAGAGTTGAGTTATTATAGTTTTGAGTGTTTTTAAAAATATTCCCATTTTTGGGGATATTTTAATGGTATCAAAGCACAAAGTATCCTACTAATGTGTGGTGTTTACTCTTTTGTTGAGGATTTGAGTATTGCATATTTGTGATCAAAACTAGTATGTCAAGTGTCAACCATTGAATGTGTAGATTTATCTATTGTAGGTATAATAAGGTTTTTTTTGAAATGGTAGATATAAGAGGAGATCCATCAAATATGGAGAAATTGATGCAATAGATGGATCAACAAATATCTCAATCTAATCACCATATGGCTCAGTAGATAGCTTAACAAATGGCTCAGTAGTTTTCTCAACTTATGGGAAATAATAGTAATATAAAGAATAATGGTAATAATGGAGTAGAAATATCCAATACATTCAAAAATATAGCATCCCATATGTGGACATTGAATGGTTTGGTAAAATCTATACCTACCATGCCTACATTCATTTAAAGGAATAACACTCCAAAAGGGAATTATGAATCCACTGATCAAGAATGTCATGCTCAATTAATGAGAGATTGAAGAGGATTATGGTTAGGTTTATAGGTTAAAATTTCATTCCATGAATATTTCAAATTTAGGAAAAGGCATAGACCCCATAGAGGTGGAAGACCATAGAACAACAAATTATAGAGGAAGGAGGGTAAGTTATATATTTCTTATTTATATGGTTCCAATACATATAGTTCACATTTATGGGTGTAGAAAATTGATAAATATTTTCATCTTAACCCCATGTTAGAAAAATAATCCATTGAGTACGTCACACTTAATTTAGATGGGGAGGATATAAGTGGTGGTACCATGGTTTGGTGACCTTGGGACATGGCAGTATCACATCTTATATGGAATTCAAGCAAAGATTGATTACCAGGTTTGATACAGAGGATATGGAGTTTTTAACATCTATGAAAAATAACATTCAAATCATATATTTCCATTCTAATAAATATTTTAAAAAGGAATTTCCCAAACAAACCAATGTGGATATAGAGGTGAGGAATGAACTTAGAAGTTAACAACTTTGTTTCTAATGCAGGGAACCTAGACATAAATGCCTTGGGGTAGGTAAGGTACATCACATTGAGGTTACTTAAAAACATAGAGGAAGATGAGGAGAAAGGAGACTCTAGCCCAAATCAATATTATGTGAATGAAGATGCACACTCATCAAAGGAGGAGAAGGTAGATTCTAGATTAGCATGTGATCAAGAAAATGTTAACATAGAGAAAATCAAGAAGCTAGAGAATGAAGACAGAGCTAAATAAATCAATAAACTAATGGATAAGCTTGATATTATTCAAGATTAATATAATTTATAGGTATCACTAAAGAACTCATAAGCTACATGTACCAATCACCTTGATGGGTTTGACCAAGAAGAACTTAAAGAAGTAGCTGAAGATAAATCAGAAGATTTATTGTGTGAAGAGGAAGAGACATTGGATGCTTACCAAGAGGAGGTGAAAGAAGAAACCATAAATAATACTCTTGGTACCCCAAGGAACAGCACATTTATATTAAGATATGTCTTATAGGGGAAATGAGTGATAGTTCTAATTGATAGTGGGACAACCCACAATCTCATCAATAAAGGATTGGTGGCTAAGAAGAGTCTACAAGTAGAGGATTTTGATAAGTTTAGTGTGATGGTGATAGATGGGTATACTATGATAATTGTTGTACCTAGGATCATGAAAAATAAGTGGATTGAGGTCTTATTCCTAGATGGTGAGGTTGCATGTACAATGCAAGCATATGGTGATAATGCAGAGGTTACAGTTCCTATAGATAGAGTATTTGCTATAGCATAACTTAGTGTAGGGATTCCATCTTGATTATGTCAGAGTAGTGCAATGGAAACATAGTGTATTAATTACATCATGAAGAGGTTGTAAATTCCCATATCTGATTTGGGATTCTATCATTTGGAACTAGGAAGTGAACAAGTATTTCTTGAGGACAAGAAATATTTAGGAAGGGAGGATTATAATGTCCCCATTTTTCCGTTGAGACATTTGAAGAATACCATTAGCCTATTTCATTCCCATAGGATAATTTAGATTATTTAATTAAATAATATTGTGTCAAATCACTATTCCCAACTATTATTCATAGGTACAATTCACGTGTTATTATTCAATGTCACTATTCATGGTTATGTGGTAGGTGATGCAACTGATGATGTAGCAAATAAGCTGGAGGTGGATGATGTGTCATATACCATGGGGGATATCTGATGATATAAAATTCATATGATGGAGATGGGTCATCCCACTCCACTAAGAGATAAGTTTTTTTATCTTTAGTGAGTCACATGTGATGTGAGTCACATGTGTGAGATATATGACAAATTTGTGGGTGGATCCATGGTTTTATTATTTTCCAATTAGTAAAAATTGATTTAATACTTATCTTGAAATATCATATACACATGGGGAAGAAGACAAGAAGTTTAATATTTTAGATTTGGCTCACATTTAGAAGTGGGGTAACATTTTTGGGGTCACATGGAGATGACCAATCTTTTCTCCCTTAATGCTCTTCCATTTTTAGGGTCACATGGAGATGACTAATCTTGTCTCCATTAATGATATTTATTTTGAATCATTTTTACACATGGATACAAATACCACAATTATGGATCACATGCATTAAGGAGGGTGACATATTTATTTGCTTGTTATTCAAGTTTCTCTCTCTCTCTCTCTCTCTCTCTCTCTCTCTCTCTCTCTCTCTCTCTCTCTCTCTCTCTCTCTCTCTCTCTCTCTCTCTCTCTCTCTCTCTCTCTCTCTCATGCATTTTATATGTAAGGAGAACTCTATCCATTTGTAATGCATGCTTGGATATATTATGAAAACCCCTTTGTAGGGTTTGAAATTTGTGTTCATTCTCTTATATTCCTTAGATGAAAACTCATTGGAGATTGGATCATAGGACGAAACTGATTTGGTTCAATATGACAATATCATGCAAAGATTATGATTGTATTTCAGAGTTGTGATCACATTATGTAAATATAATATTTAAACTCAAAATTTTAATGTAATTTATATTTTACAGTTGATTTATTATAGTTTTGAGTGATTTTTGTCAATATCCCCATTTTTTGGGATATTTCAACTCATATATAACATAGAAAAGTTTTCAATTTTTGAAATACATTGTGAACCATTGGAGTGTCATATTAAAACACAAAAGTCTGAATAAAGTATTATTGAACTTATTCCCAATTTTTAGTTTCCCTCTTGTGTTTGTGATGCATATACCAAGTATTTGGAAGTGGCGCTAACACATGACTAAAAATGTGTACCCAATATCTTGGCTAGTTATTTAAGATGATGTTACCTCAGGTAAGACACCATCTAGAGTAGGGTTTTTATAATCCATTATTGTTGTACCTACATTTATAATAAATCTACCTTCAACTATTTTAAAATCACATATACAAAGAGGTACATCCTTTAATTTAAACCTATAGAACTGGAGACTGTGTTCTCATGTGATTTTAAACTAGCTACTCTATATTTTATGTTTGTATATTTATCTCAAGTTATGGTTTCAAAAAATGACATTATGTAACTTGTAGAGAATTTTTATTTGTATTTATGTTTAATTTGAACCAATTGTTATCACTATAGGAATAAAGTGACTTTATTTCCATTGGAATCATATAGGTCTTATGCTCTAATTTATTCAATGGTATGAATACTATTTTGTCTCCTTAATGAGATTTTAATTGATTGTACATTGTATTCATAGTGATTTGACCATCATAAGTCCATTTATTAAAAATCAAGGTAGGATAATGGTTCTCATCTATTTTCATGTAAATGACCTCAAAACCACCTCACAAACTCAGTTCAACAAATTGAATATCCACATCTTCAAGGTGACTAATTGGTTCTATCCTCCCATAGTGTACAATACTAAAAGTGACAGGACTATAGTTCAAGTGTGGCCTATGAATATCCTCACACATAGATATAGGAAGGATATTAACATTAATTCCAAAATCAAATATTACATTAGGGATTTTATATATTGTGAGATCAATGTCTATTCATGAGTCAACATCCCATGATTTCTTAGTTTTAAAATACCAAACCACCTTATCAGTATGTCATTATCTTCACTATGTACATTCCAAAATATTATCTAAGATATCTATAATATTTAGGGAGATATCTTCATTTCCCAGAGTGCTCAGTAATTTTAACAAATTTGTCAGTGCAGTCATAACACCTTCCTTCCCCATAATCCACACAACTTTCCCATATATTTGTGTGTTAATGGTTTTGGTATCTCCTTCTGATGCACTATGTTGTTTTATGTCCTAAAGGTCATGTGCATATTAATACATCAAGGTCTTCTTTGTCATAGGATCAAGATATTTTCCCCATTGTACCTTCTCAATTTCATGTTCCTACAACACTTTTAATAGAAGCAATCCTTATTCTACACATTGATGTCTAATAATTGCTTGAATAAATACATTTTCCTTAGGTTGTGCTTTAATCATGTTCATATTACACACTATATTTTATTTCCTTTGCTTGTATAATATCGAGCAACCTTCAGTTTGAAGATGTCCTTCAACTCTAAAATATACTTAATATGTCTATATATGAGGATTCGTGTGGTAATTTTGTGCAAAATTATTATATTTACCAAACAAATAATATTATATGTGCTAGCAATATTTTTTATTATAATTATTATGACCACCTTGATATACACCTTGATATCCTCCTCTATTCTACTGAAACCCCTAATCATGTGGCTATTACCTAATGAATCCTCCTTGTTGCATTATTACACGTATCCAACATACTGATCCTAAGGTGCTATTGGATCCCAATTTGATTGTTATTATTGAGGAATCACATTGTTCCATGAGGATTGATACTAATATTATAGTGAGGATGGTGTCCATCCAACTAGACCCTGGAGTTGATATTGATATTGAGGTAATGAACACATCCATCTAGGACTAATTTGTGTCACATTAATTATTTATACCTCTAACCTCTAAATTCCTTTCTTTGTAGTGGTAAAATACTATGCTAAGACTAACAAGAAATTCTTAGTGATATATTCCTTTAATTTTGTAAATCTTAATAGTTATTTTCATCATGATCGGTTGATTTACAAAAAAAATAGTATAAATTTTGAGATTTTTGAATGTACTATGTAACATATGACATTTTGAGATTGTGTTCCCTACTACTTTATAGAGTTAACAAAATTATGTACTGAGTGTAGGATAATCATTACTATGATGCCCTTCTTGACCTAACTCTAAACACAATAAACCCAATTTAGGTTTTTCATTTTTGTGCATCTCGTCTATCCTTTTTAAGAAAGCATCTATTTATGCCTTCACTTTTGAGCCAACTACTGGAGCATCTCCATAATCTTAAACTTGTTCCACTTGTAAGGTATTTGATTGAACATCAACCTTAGTAAAGAATTGTAATTATGTAATGGAAAATATTATTATTGATCACATCCCTTCTACAAACTAGGTAGCTTTATCTTTATCCTCCATGATAAAATCAATCTTATTTGTCACATTTGATAATCTACGATCATTATCCCATATAGATTTTCCACTCCTCTATCAAATCTCCTTTAGATCTTGAATAGTCTGATTTGCACACTTTTTCTTTTTAAATTATGTAACTATATGTGATTTAATTTGCCAAAAATATATGGAATGAACATCTCTCTTGAAAATGAATTAAAAATATCAACCTCCTAAAGTTATGATCTCACACTTCATCATAAGTTATTCCCTCAACCTACCATTTCATGTTGCAGGTTAACAAATACAACTCAGGGTCTATAGATCCATCATATTACATCAACACAATAAACATACCTATATTTAATGTCATATTTGGTGTAATTTTAATAGCTAATACCATCTATTGTTTACTAGAGATTGTGACTATCACACTAGTCACTATGACTATAGACTTTTATGTACTAGTTTTCACTAGCATATTAAATCTTGTCTTAAAATCAAATCCAACCTATTATATCCTCTTCTTATCTATGGGATTCTTAGTCTCTACAAATATTTTTGTAAATTTATATGTAAATGACTCAAACCAACTTCTACCCATCCCTTCTTTTGTACTTTGTGTTTTTATTAATGATAAATTAGGATGGATGGATGTGTACTCAAGAAATTAATGATCTCTATTCTTGACTTCTTCTACCTATGATTTTGAACCTGTAATACTTTTTCACTTTTACATAATCTCTTCTCATAAATATTATTTTAATAATTCAAATAATTTTCCTCTTAATTATGATTTACTCATATCTTTAAACTACTTTACTATTATTCTACTTTCCTCTTCCTATTCACTCTACTCCATCTCTCTGCTACTCTAAATGTTGTCTTTTTTCCCCTTAGGCCCTTCTCTTTCATAATTTGCATACTCTCTACCTTTTATAATTCTTGCATATTGTGAAACCTCTCTTTAATCTCCCCTTTATTTAATATCTTCTACCTTATTCCCAATCCTAATCATAGTTAAGTTTGGATTATTAAAAAAAATCATCTTCTTTATTATCATAATTCTCTTTCCAATCCTAGAATCTTCTTTTCATTCTAGCTCTTTTCATCCTCCATATTATGGGTTCATGTTCAAAATCTTTTACTTCGCTCTACATCATTCATTTCTACATCACATGCATCCCTATAATTCCCAAAGTGAATACTCCATGTTTGTAGGAGTAGGCACCATGGCCTTTTACATAACCAACATATTAATAAGAGTAGGTTGTCACTAAAAGAATTTTCCACCTATTCCTCTTACAAAAACATCTTACATAACTTCAAAATACAAATAGCCTTGTATAACAAATTTAGTGATATATATGTCAATGGTAGTCTTGGTCTAGGAGTATAATACACAAGTACAATTACTATCTACATTTCATAAGTTTTCAAGATTTTCTTGAAATGAGGTTATGAATTTCATTCTTCTTAGCTAAAAATAATAATACTCCAATATGGATAACCATGTAGCTAATATCTCAGGTAATTCACTAGAAGATTTCATAGATTTCACTATAGATATGTTCCTCAATAATTTCCTTAACAGTCTTCCCTATTCTTATCACTTCCTCTTATACAAAATTTTGAATTATTTCATCAAGCCATCACTCTATATCTCTTTGCCTTGGAAACCATCTCAACATGTTTCAAAAAAATTCCATGCTCATTGTACCATCATTAGCAAAGGTTCTTGGAAAACCTTTAGAATATGCTAATATAAGGATAGATTGTGCATGAATTAATAAAAGTAAACGTTTGATAGAAATTATAGCTAAGTATATTCATTAATAGACAAAATAATTAGATGTGTAGATAAAATTAGGTTTATTATAATTTGAACAATTGATATAAACTCATATGATTAACATTTTAAAGTAAATAAATCACTAACTGTGGATAAAATAATGATAAAAGATACATAAGAAAACTATTTTAGAACAATATGTATTAATCTCTATCACATCATAACCATATCCAAATAAAATTCAACACTATATATAGAATTTTTCCCAGTGTTATCTCTTCCTATTCCATCCTTTTGATATGCCCAAAAGGAGTGACTCTTAACATTCTAATGTCTAATACTATGCTTAAAAAGGTCAAATACATACAAAAAAATTATACAAAAGATAAAATAAGTGAAAATTGTGCACATGTTCATTATATATAATTTATAATTTTGATAGTCTTGTTCTACACTCAAAAAAAATCAAATTCAAGCTAATAATAGTCAATATCATGATGCCCAAGCCAACCAAATCAGTTATTATAATTTACCCTATGATTATGGAAACATAGAGGAACATGTTACCAATAACTACGTCACTAAAATCAAGGTAACTTCTCATCTAAAATATAACACTTACTATAATGTTAGCCCTTATATTTTATAAACTCCACCTTCCTCTTTAAGTTATTAACCACTATGTCAAAATTATGTAGTTATACCTTGATTTTTGTATATTATTGTTCTTGGTCCTTTAGTCATTTCATCTAATTCAAGTAACTCTATCCCAAATCAAAATTGTTTAGTCTCAACTAGATGTCTAAGAGTTACTCTCAAAGACCATTCACCATATTCTACTTCTAATCCTATCCAAGAGTCTGCATCATATAAATCCAAACCATCTTGTGCTTCCATTGACAATTAGTATTATATTGGTGAATAATTGAGAAAAAACCTATACAAATTTCATCATGGATCTCTTGTGTACATCATAAGTTCATAAAATAATATTAAATGATCTTATCTAATAGTATAAAGTATCTAATAACATTGATGTTACCTAATTTCAAGTGCTTATGGGGCATTTATCCCTAAGGTAGCAACTAACATTTGATTAGAGAGATATGTCATCCCTTGGTCCCTTACATGATAATCCTCTATCTATTGAATTCGTCATTTCCCACCATAAAATAAAGTTGGTCCTAATAGATAATGGTTCAAAATTGAATATTGCTTCCTTAAAATTGATCCAACAACTGAGATATATAGCAACAAATATATAGCCAGACACTATCATGATCAAAGCCTACAACAATGAAGAGAGAGTCTACAGGCACCATTTGTCTTATCATTATTAGGCATGTCACCCATGATACACTTTACCATGTAACTGATATTGAGCTTCTCTATAATCTAATTCTTAGTCATACTTGAATTCATGAAGTATGTGTAGTCCCATCCACACTAAAATAATATATCAAATTCACTCATTCTAAATTAGAAGTCACTATTCTTGGTGATTTTAGCCATGAAAATATTGTAAAATATTATAATCAAAGTATGAGAGCTATAATTATTATCCTAGAATTTAATTTTTAGGAAAAAGAAACAGAAAAAAAAGTTCTTATGTCTCCTAAAATTAATTACATTGACATGTATGACCTCACATCGACTTCTTCCAATACTCCTTTGTAAAATTCCTCCCATTTTACCATACAAGATCAAGTTATTGTTATATATAATATAAATATTCATTCCACATTTCAAATTTGATAAAATCTCCCAAATTATATAAAAGACCAAAAACTACCAAAAACCCCTAATAGGCCCAACATGATGTGGCAAAAAAACCTTGATTCTTGTCAGTAGGGACCACTAGTATTTGTAAAGGATATGTCACCAAACCAAGATCAACCTATTAGTTAAAAAGGGTCTTGGCTATATGGTGATCATTTTTATACATGTTTTTAGATCACTAAGTATACCATCCCTAATATAATCATGGACAACCATGAGTATAAAGGCAAAGGCCTAGGGGGAAAATAACAAGGCATCCTTGAACCTGTATCCATGACAACACATAAAGGAAACTGATATCTTGGATTCACACCACCTAGAGGTGACCCCTTATATTTTGAGAGTGATACTAATTTTACATTTGATAATAAAACTCTCAATAATGACACAATGTCTAATTATAGAATATACAATGATCTTGTCAACACTAACTTATTTGATACCAATGCCATCCTCACTATCATGACCCATATTCTAATTTACCTCCATTATCTCAATCAAATTGATTAGGACCAGTAAGATTCTATTACACTATTAGAATAATTTTAGAATAAAGAGTCCATTACTGAGTTCATAGGTCTCATAAATGGGTTTCTAGTTGGTGATCAGAAATAAGGCTTTGAATTCACATTGGACCTTGTTTCCTAATTTGGAGATCAAGGGAAATTACTTAGTCACAAAAAACATAAAACATCAATATCCTCTAGTTAAAATCTCTTTGAGGCACCTTTGGATAGGTAAAAATTAAATAAAAAGATAAGTCCATTGCTGAAAACTTGTTTTAGATGCCCTTGGATAGGAAATTTTACTTACCTCTTGAAGACGACTAGTGTCTTACAAGTCCAACTAGTACAGTTTATTCCACCATCAATTTTGAGGAATAGAGAATCTTTATGTAATTAGTTTAAGACTATATAGAAAAATTTATTAACTTCCCACTACCATAAATGGCTAACTTTGACTATTATTACATGGGTTTGTTTTATGGATCACAAATAGCTAAAGAATATCAATTTATTTCATTACCAAATATTCTCGAAGATGGTTCTACACTCATGAAATTTACCATGAAAGTAAACATTGGCAATTGTGATGATCTAAGATGATTTACTTAGGCACACCCTTCATTACTAAGGAACACAAATTCATTATTATTATTTTAAAGGACTTTATTGACATCTTTCCATGGTCCTATGTAGATATGCTAGGGTTGGATCCTTCTTTAGTAGTACATCACCTTTTTGTGCATCTTGATTCTAAACCTATCAAGAAAAAGCTATAGAAAATGCATCTACATATTAATATCCTGGTTAAGAAAGAATTGGAAAAAATATTAGGAGCAAGTTTTTTTAGGCCATTATATTATTCAAAGTGGATCTCAAACATTATTTTTGTAAGAAATAAACCATAGTGGTTCACTTATGTATTGATTTTAGAGATATAAATAAGCCTTGCCCTAAGGATGACTTTCCATTACCAAATATATACATGATAGTTTACTCAATGGTAGGGTATGAGATGTTGTCCCTTATGGATGCATTCTCAATATACCATCACAAAATAACATTCACCACTATGTGGGGGACATTTTGTTATTAAGTCATGCCATTTGGCTTGAAGAATGCCATTACAACTTACCAATGTGATATAAATATCATATTCCATGACATGATACATGATATTGTTAAATATTATGTGGATGAAATTATATCAAATTTAAAAACATGGGCATGACATCTTGAAGTTCTATGAAGAATCTTTGAGAGACTTAGTGAATATAAGATACACCTCAATCCTAAGAAGTGCATCTTTGGCATCACTTATGAAAAATTAATAGGATTTATTATATCATGTATGGGAATTGAATTTGATCCTAAAAATGTCAAAAACATGATGTAAATGCCTCCTCCCTTCAATATAAAATAGCTCCATAGTTTACATGGAAAAATCTAATCCATTCACCAACTCATCTCATAACTTGTAGATTGGTGTCAGCATTTTACTCACCTTTGGAATAAAGGTGTCACATTCCAATGGGAAATAAAATTTCAACAATATATTAAAGGCTTTAAAACATATTTTGATAATACAATAGTATTGAACCCACCCACACCAAGGAATCCACTGCTCCTTTACATCTCAACAACAAAACATACACTGGGAGAACTTTTGGTTTAGCATGATTAATAGGGTAAGGACTACATAGTTTATTATTTATTTAGGACACTTGTATCTTATAAGAATAATTATTTTCTAATTGAAAAGGATTTTTTAGTAATGGTGTTCACATCCCATAAACTATAACACTATATGTTAAATAACTAGATTATTGTTATATCAAATATTGATCCCATCAAGTATTTATTATCAAAGGTAACTTTAATAGGTTACATGACCAAGTGGGTAATGTTTTAAAATGAATTTGATATTGATTATTAGAACCAAAAATCCATTAAATGGAATGTCCTTATAGATCAACTTATTGAATATCCTCTATTAAACACCAAGCCACTCACTTTTGATTTAGCATATAAGTTGATCTTAACTGTAGAAGCATTAACTATTGAGTCTAAAGAATAGACACTTTATTTTGATGGCTCATTCACTTATCATGGATCTAGGGACAAAATTATTTTCATCATGATGCAAAGGGATCTCATTCCCAAGGTGTTTCATATTGGTTTTCACTACAAAAACAACATGATAGAGTATGATGCACTCATTGCAATATTTTGGCTCATTATATAATGGAAAATTCAATAGTTAATGGTATATGGATATTCAAAACTAATCATTAATGAGGCTACATACTAATACAAAAAAAGGGATGATAATAATGAATCTTTAATTTCAATGGATACTAAGAGCTAATAATAGATTAATAAATGCAATGGAAACAATCTGGGTCTATTATATTTGTGGCTAAAAATGTCAAAGAGTATCAATTTATTATTTATAACTTTATTCAACTAGTTTATATACAACTAGATTATGAGATGGTATGTGATATTGTTGGTCCCAACTCCCCTTAGTACCAAGACCTATACATCTATATCCAAGACCAAATTCTCCCTATTAACCTATCACACAAACCAACAAAAATCCTTCAATTAAAATTAATCCATTTACACCTTACTTGGTGGTATACTCTATCATAAGGGATATGATGAAATGATACCTCATTTTTTAAATTCACAACAATCTGAATTAGTTCTTAAGGGCATACATGAAGGGATTTCTGGGGTCTACACAAGTGGCATGGTCCTAGCTAAGAATTTTTTTTAACATGGTACTATTGGAAAATAATGGAGATATATGCTTGAAAGTATGTCAATAAATTCATTCCCTTTCAAAAACATTCTTATTTGATCCATAATCATTCACAAGCATTTCAACCGATTATAACTGTTTGGCTATTTTTGACATGGGGACTCAATCTTATAGGGAAAATAAACCCCATTTCATCTAATGGCCACAAGTATATCCTCACTATTATGAAATATTTTACTAAGTGGATAGAGGTGATTCCTCTCACTTACATAACCAAAAAATTAGATTTCCAAATTAATTTACTATCACCTCATCTTCTACTACAACATCCCCTCCATAGTTATATCTGATAATGGTGGATCATTCAAAAATAAGGATGCAAAATTAATTTATACCCATTTTCATTTTCAACATAAAATATCCACACATTAATTCCTTCAAGGTAATGAACAAGCCTAGGATTTTATTAAAACCATTGTTAAGATTCTTAAGAAGATTATCAATGATTTTGGCCACGATTGGCACTTACAATTATTTCTAGCCTTGCGGGATAACCATAGCAATAAATACACACCTAAAATCACCATCCTATATTCCTTAGTCTTTATCTCTAAGTTTATCATTCCTATAGATATTGATTTGCCTTCCCATTGAATCTCACTATAGAATATAATTGATGAGGAAGAGTATAAAGTTATAAGAGTACAAGAAATGGAACCCTTAGATGAGAAATGGCAAGCTGCATTAAACCATGTAAAAATATATCAGAATCAATTATGTTGTAATTAAAATTAACATATTATTCCTAGTGAATTTGAAGTTGGTGATTTATTACTTAAGGAAAATAAAAAAAAAAACCAATGCAAAATGTAAAAATAAGGATAAGTTTTAGACCAATTAGTTAGGTCCATATGTTATTATAAATAATTATGGTTCTGGATCATATTAAATTTGATTACACCAGATAGGTAAGAGTTATAGGAGCCTATTAATATTATGCATCTCAATCATGTCCATGCTTAATTTGGTTGGACCATTATCTATGAGAGACTTTACTTGGGGGCATCCATTTTACATCCGCCCATTTTCTTTCATTTTATGTTCCTCTCTATGTTATTGTCCTTACTTCCATTTCCTATTACCATCATGTTCTTGATTATGACCAATAGGTGATACACACATATTTGGAGAGCATTTCTAAAGGTATTTTAGATTGATCACCATCGATGCATCTTTGCAGATAAGTGTATCAGGGTATTTTAGTATGGTTTTCCTTCTTAGTAGGTCCTCAAAATGACTTCTCTCCAATTCTTCTAATAATTCCTTATATTATTTACTCTATTAATATTCCCATTTATTATTGTGTGGTATTACCTTTGCCTTAGTTTTTTCCTCTTGGTGCATGACGTTACTATTATAGTCAGATTTAGCTATTGTTTGAGAACATACCTAAGTTTTTTTTCCTTTTCTAGATGGTTCCTTTCACATTTTTGAATATTCCCTTGCTTTCCTTATTCCAAAAAATCCAAAAACATGTCAAAACCCAAAATTCATATAAATTAAAAATTATGGGAAAGGCTTAAAATATCCAAAAGAGATATCAATCCACAAAATATTTGAATCTTTTGTCATCCTATTTTCCAATGACTCTTGTCCCCTTCTAGGTGGAACCTCTTATCCAATCATGATTATTTCTAATAATCATTTCCATTTATTCATTATTTTCCCATTTTTGGGAGAACTACATTAACCTTAGATCCACACATATTATTTAGGAAACACTTGGATGCATGAGAAATCTCAGGTCAACATGACCACTTCCATTCCCATTTTATTTTCCCCCAATGTTACTTTTACACTCACCATTTTTTGAGTGCTTGTCCACTCTCACCATTTTATGATCCTTTTCTATTATAATCTCATTGTTTTATGAGCCCATTTATATTTTACTCTTTAATAAACTTTATTCTTTGCATTCTCACAACTCTTCTTCTTTCTCAATTCTTAGGAAAACTATATTTGGCATGAGGTACACATGGAATATATAGGAAACATCCATTTACATGATGCATCTAGAGGTAGTTCGACCACCCCTTCCTTATTCTTTTATTTCTCATATTATTCACATTATTGTGTCATATTCTCTATTGTCCTTTTCATGTAAGAGAATAATATCCAAGAGTAACTCCTCATGTCCACACACATAGAATCAAAAGAGAAGTAACTACATAATTAATTAACCATTTGATTCTTTCTATTATTTCTCCATTTGGTTTATGTTTGCTATTTTATTTGATTGCCAATTTATAAATTATATTTTTGTTGCCTCGACTTAGTCTATTGTGCCAAAAAGTTCATCATCATGGTATCTCTTGTCATGAACTTGTACTTTAGTCCATATATATTCATACATCAACATTATCATCATGATTTTTATCATTGATGCATTGTTTTCTATTATCTATTGGATCAAGGGTTAGTCATTATGCACATCATAACTAGGTCATCATGGTGCATAACCTTTTGGGCTATATCAAAAATCAAGTACTATAGGTTTAATAATCAATATCACAACAACATTCTCCATGTATAAAAATCTACATCACTAACAAATTAACAACATGGCTACCTCATATTCTCCTCATAATACATTTAAAAATAAGATTATATACCAAGTCATAACCCTTTTCTTTCATCATATTTTTCCATTGATAAAATTTAAACTAATAAACATTTTTGTTGTATCAATGCTAATCAGGATGTACATATTTGAATCAATAGATATAACAAAATCATACATGTTGATCAATTCTTATCAACATTTCCACCATTATCTAACCATTATTTTATCACTATTGTGTTCTTCCAATCCTCTCTTTCATTACCTTTGTGCATTCTCATGTACCTAGGTTTTTTTGTGGTTTCTTCATCCTTTGAAAAGTCATTGTATCTTCACACCATCATTTTCACCCACCCTGCTCATCATTAATATATACATACATACATATATATATATATATATATATATATATATACATATATATATATATATATACATATATATATAGATATATATATACATATATATATACATATATATATACATATATACATATATACATATATATATATGTATATATATGTATATACATATACATACATATATACATACATACATATATATATACATATATACATACATATATATACAAATAATGCAAATTAAGCCTAAAAATCATTGAACATCCCAATTTTATTTGTACATTAGATATAATTTTTTTGAATCATGTTAATGTATCCATAATTGGGGTAATTCATCATATGCAATAATAAACTTCCTATAATTTATCTCTAGTCAAATTGATATTTTTGACCATTTGTGTGTGACAACTTATCAAATTCAAAAAATTACAAAAAGAATAATCATGATTAATTAATTAAGAAAATCCAATCAAATGGTTAAGTAAAAAATACATAGCAATTGGATGAATATATAAATTTGGAAATTCAAAAATTCAAAAAAAATATTTGAAAGGTGACATCATCATGATATCATTGGTCATAAAGTCAAAAATATGAAATATCAACATAAATACAATAAATATCAGGAATGTTGAGTCATGCCTCATAAGTGCAATATTAATTCTAAAATTTAATTCACTTGATCTAAAAAAATTGACTAATCTTGGGCCATTGATAATCATCTTGAGATGAATGACCCCCATCATTTTGCCAAGTCTATAAATACAAGGGCCTTTGGTTATTATAGAGAAGCTTTTGGAAGTAAACTTACTATGAAAAATTTTGCCAAGAGTTTCAGTAATTCTTCAACCATGATAATAAAAAATCTGAAGTGGAAAAGGATAAATATTTCCTATGTGTGGAGTCACCATTTTTAAAGACTACTAGTCCACAAGCTGAGCTCATGCCTCTTCAAACTAATTAACAAGTGGGATATTCAAGGAAGGTAAATGCTTTTATTTGTCTTATTTTTTATTCCTTATTTGGTGATATTAGCTCATCATAGGGAATAGGCTTATAAAATTATTTTTTTAATTTGTTTTTATATTTCATTCATTAACAATTGACTAAACCCCTTTGGATTCTTATTCTACACTCCCAACCCGTCCCTGGTTAAGCAAGAGTGTATCAACACACTCCTAGTCATTTTTTGTGAGTTATCAATTTCTCCTATATTTTATGGGTTATCTTTGGATATTTATCTAGACCTATTTTACCCAAATTTTAGTCTCCAAAATAGATATGTTTGATATAATTTGATATTTATCTTAGTACCTTTTCTTTATCAATTTAATGCATTCCAATACTTTTCTTTTGTGCAATTAGTTTGTGTTTAAAGATATATTAATGTATTTTCTTTAGATATGATTTTAATACATTGTATATGGTTTAGTGTAGTGAGTTATTCATGTAAACCAATTCACCTATTTATATTATAATGAACCTGTGACCTCTTATACCCCGTAGGCTTATATTGCTTTTATATTGTATATTTGATTTGATATTTTTAGGGTTGAGTTTATTTTTTCCCTTTACCATTAGCCCCTAAATCCTTGTACATTATTTCAAACCCTAGTTAGGTTTTATTTATCTATTATTAAAACTATATAGTATATTTTCATGCTATATATGTATATGTATTATGCCACCTAAGGAGGCAAAGTGCTAAATTGAATTGCATAAATGTTAAATTTTTTTGCAATTTATTTACATAGTAATCATGCTTATTTGAAAAATAAAATAGTGAATTTGAATGATTTTAATGTATCTTATTTTTATAATTATGTGAATGATAATGTTATGACTAAAGCCAAAACTATTGATATTTATGATGAAGAGAAAGATAGAGCTAAAAGAATTATCTTATTTAGAAAACTTATCCTAGATCACCCCACAAAAATAGATGAAATGTTATATGTGTTTAAAATTATCCAAATGAACATATCTAACATAGGTAAACCTTATAGAGGTTCCCCTTCCATATCACATAATATTTTCATGTCTCAATGTTTTTCTAATGTTGTTCCTCCTCCCATTTCTTTTACTAAGGTTGATATGTCTTTGACTTTTCAAATTGGTTTTAATTATTCCTTTATTTCTCAACAAGTTCCTCAACCTTCATCTATTATTTATAGTGTTTATCAAGTACCTAATATTTCCAACCTTACATATACTACTACTATTTATATTCCAAACCCAACATTAATAATATTATATAAACCAAGCATGATATGTAATAAAACTTCAATTTCTCTCTCAAGGGTCTCAAAATACAAGTCACATGGTTAGTTTTCATGATATATTACTTAACCCTTTGTCTTATGAGTTCCTTGCATACCCTTTTCCTATTAGCTTTATGGCTTCTAGATTTTAATTATTCAATAGTAAAGGTAATACCTATCATCACATAAAATATTTATATGATTTATGTCTCAAATTTATGGATAATGATTAATTTTTGATGAAGATCTTTTCTATAAGGTATAAGTCATATGTTATTTATTGTTTTAAAAAATTTCCATATAAATGCATACAATATATAAATGTTTTTTTTTGATGAATTATTAGCTCACTTTTCTATCAACATTATCATTATGGTCATGTTTTCAAGGATTTCCAAATTTGAATATGAACCTAATGAGAATGTGAGTATGTGATTAGGTTCAAAACCATGGCTATAAAGATGACTCACCAGTTACTTGATACTAAATTATGAAGTATATTTTCTTTGAATTTACTCCAACTCATTAAAGCTAAAGTGGTCTTTAATACTTATCTTTTGATGAAATTTGTCAGATAGCTAGAAATTATGTGATCAAGATTTAAGAGATCAAAATGCTTATATATGGGACTAATGCCTCTACCTATAGTGGAGTTTAATTCCAAGGTAAATTAGCATTCAAATTTAAGGCTAGTGATAATAATTTCAAATGTAATAATGAATCCAAGAATATATTAAATGTGCTAGACCAAGCATCTGATAGGTTAGTCCTATAACCAAAAATAGAATTAATAAAATTTACATGATTAACTAAAACTACACAAAATGTGCTTAAATTATTTTTTGAATGTAATATGATATATTTTCCTTCTCAATGGGAGATTGACTCATCAATGTCATTACCTAAGAATTATAATGATAATTTATATTATGATTATCATAGAGTCTTTATCCATTATAAATACATGTATAACTTTAAATCATAATATCCAAGACTTAATTGATAATAATCAAATCCAAGTAGAAGTCACAGTAGTACTTGGAATTAATATATGCCACAACCAATTAAAAACTTAAAAATATTTACCAATCCTTTTCCCAATCAATCTAATCAATCTAAAATCCCATATAATATTTATATGATAGCTCAAAAATGAACCATCACATATTTATAATGCTCATCCACTTGATGGATTCATAGGTATAGTCAATGACATACATAAAAAGTTTCCTCTAATTATATTATATGATCACAAAATCCTAAATGATGACTCTAAAAATGGACCACTATTTACTTGATATTTCATAGATACACATTCAAGGTTGACAAATAGAATTAAAATTAATAATGCTTCAAGTATAAATGTGTGAATAATGAAATTTCATACTAGTCATATATATTTTATGAAGGATTTAGTTGGCATAACAATAGTTATTAAAATATATAAAGAAATAACTAGGAACCCAGTCGATAAAATTACCTTATCTATCACTATGAGTCCTAAGAACATCTTAGTTTGGTTTCATGTATTACTAGATAATGAAACATATAAAATATTTCTTAGATGACCCCAACTTAATCAAATGAAAGTATCTCTATCAACACTACAATAGTGCTTAAAAATTTTACATGTTAATAAATCATGAGACTCTAGCAGAAGTTCAACACAAGGTGTTATCTAAATAGTTAACAAATAATCTAATCATACAATCTTGAATGAGTAAATATAAATTCCATGTACCTTATCACCCACATATCAAGTTAATATTATCACAATATATTTCACATATTCAAGATAAAACACATACTAAAGATATAATCATTCAAAATACCATTCATATAATGGATATATAACTTTACAAAAGGATACCAAGGTTTTAAAAAAATCTTACATGATAATGATTACCACAAGAATGATGAAACTAATGATGATTATATTAATGATTATAATAATGATGCAATGAATGATAATTATTTTAATCATGGGCCAAAAGACATCCAAATATTTTCCATGAGGACATGAAAAATTATACACATATACAATATGATGTCACCTACTTGTATTTGTCAGATGAAAAATTATACACATATACAATATGATGTCACCTACTTGTATTTGTCAGTTAGCCTTGATTGATACGCATATATGCATGCACTTAAACAACCTATTTTTTACATAGTTTATTTTCTTTTATTACTTTATTTTATCTAGTTTCTTGTTCCTAGTTTTAATTTATTCTTTAGTCATGAGTGTGGCATTTGGGAAATGATTTATTCCATGTTTTTTACTTCCTTGGGTCTTTATTTTCTTCAAGTGTTCTTATAATTACTTATTTATATTTGTTTGTGTTTTGAAGTTACCTTCTTTTTTATATGCTTTCATATTTTGGCTATTTGTTGGCTTCTCCATTTTCTCTCTTGGTTTGTGCGTCATTATTTTAGCCTTTCAATATTTTGATTGTGTTAGTTTATTTTCTTGTTATATTTGCTTTTGATTGTTATCTCCCATCACAACAGATTACATAAACTTCCATGTTATGAAAACACATTATATATTGAATATTTTTTCATCAATGGACAAATAGTTCTAAGGGAAGTTGCATGCTAGTAAGGATCCCCTCCACTATTCTTTCTTATTGCCTTTGCCCCTTGAATTTATTTTTTATTAGTTATTTTCTTATGCCTATTTCGTAGTCTCCTAAGATTTATTTGAATTTAGTATTTGAGTGTTACATGGGTATAAAAATTGATACATTTAATTTTATGATTGATAGATATTAAAAATTATTTACACACATTATACTAATACTAAAGTTGAATTTAGATGAAATATATATTATTTTATACATATCATTATGGATTCATAGTTGACTAGAGGAATCCTCATGTTCTTCTAGGGCATCCTAGAGGAAACTTCATAATAGTGATTTAGGCTATATATTTACTTGTTTAATTTATCATATTGAAGTTTAATGTGAATATATATCCTAATCTAACATGTATCTCTTTTTTTCTTAGTGCATGTATCTATGATCATGTTTTTGAGCTTCTTTTATGAGTTATATGAATTATTTGCATTAACTATATAGTGTTTGATTTTTATTATTATTAACTGACACACCTTTATTGTTTTCCATCTACTTGATGAGCATGATTGTGATTGTTGTTTGGCATGCCTTTTTTATCTTCCCTATTTTGGATGCTTTAGTTTTAGGGTTTTATTTCATTTTTATTCTCTGTACATTGTTTTTATTTATAATTTTCATGATATTTCATATATTTTCTATGATAAATGTGTAATATTTTGTTGACGGTGAAAAATGTCATGCCAATGAATCAACCCATTTGCCTATCATGAAAGTTAAGATGGAATCATACTAGTTTAATTGTAAGAGTCTACCGAAAAATAATTGATTCCAAATATGTGTAGAAATGGTTTTTTAATAGTTCTATGAAATAAAGAGTGAGTCAAATATCTAACAATGCATAATTATAATTCAAAATTCAAATATATTTAAATATCAAAAAATAATCAAATTACAATTATGTAATCTAACCTATCTAATAGAGAAAGCCTATAGAATAAGCAATCCCTTGAATAAATTATCTATGATCCTTTATAATTCTAAATAATAATAAAAAATTATAATCTCTTGATATCTATTAAATGAAAATAGATCAAAAGAAAAGAAGTGAAACAAGCCGAAGGTTAAGTCAAAAAAATGGAAATGTAAACCAAACAACAAAACTAAACTAAACACTAAGTCCAAGCCTAAAACATAAACAAGCAAATTCCTAATTACCTATCTATCGTTGAAATTAAATAATGACAAAGTCTAAACGAAATAAAAATAATAAAATGAACTAAATATCAATCTAGGAAATAGTAAAAAATCAATCTAAGAATATTATTAATTACTATAAATATTAACTAAGTTAAACAAAAACAAACTAATAAATAAAATAAAAATAATGTAAGACCTAACTTAAGAAGAATTTATCAAAATATGACAATTTAAGAAAACAATGATCGAATGAAAGCAAATAAATTTAAGAGCAAATAAAGATGAAAAAAAGAATGAAATAACAAAGTTATATATATATATATATATATATATATATATATATATATATATATATATATATATATATATATATATATATATATATATCTAAACTAATTATCCAAAGTAATCTAATCTACCTAGACCAATCTAAAAAATAAAAAGAAATTGAATAACAAAAGTAAACGAAAAATTGTGGGTCTTGAGACATGATTCGTATTAGAATAAAGAGAAATAGGATTTATTGAGAAATAGAAATTTTGATTACAAACATTCTTTTAAAGACAACAAATTATGATTGAAAGACCAAAAATATGTCACAAGATATGATGTATTCATCATTATTCATGTCAAGTACATGGAGTTGCTATCATAAGATTGTTTATATGTGCTAAACAAGTGGATCACTTCACCATCAAATAATATATTGTTTGGTCTATTTTTATGTGTTTCTCCCTATATAATGTCTCTTTGATATGTTTATAAAGCAATCTCCTATAAAGATAATTATAAAATAAGTTAAAACTAATTTTAGTTGTTGTTGACTATAATTGAATTTATAAAGCCAATTAGTGACCTTTATGACTTATATCTTTATAGTTTTAATATAAAATCTAAAATATCAAATTTAATTATAAATAGACCAATAACATTTCTAATGAGTGGGAGCCCTTGACTCACTTGATAACATTTAAATAAACATTCTCACTATGAAAAACAATATTAATTATGCTAAAATTTAAATACTCCTAAAATTAAATTCTATGAGAATTTTCCATAATAATCAATTAATCATACTAATAAACTTTTCTGCATAAACTAAAAAGGTTTCCACATTCCAAAACCACTAAAAACATATCAACACACTCAAAAATCACCACCATGATAGTAAGTCAAAGTATATACTATGAAAATAAATTAAAAAATAGTTTAATTAGAAATTGCTTCATAAATTAAATCTATCAAAGGAGCACCCAAATCAGTTTGGTACTCAGTGTACTCTATAAATACAGTGGGAAGTTAAACCAAACAAGTGCCTTTAGAATCATCCACTTCCAATTTAACCTCATTCAACATAATAATCACCAATGGCTATATTGTAGAGCTACTAACACATATCTTACTAGAAGAAGGAGGTCTTTGAGGCTCAAGTATCCTAATAGAAGAAGCAGGTTTCTTAGGCTCAAGTGAGGGAATTTTGGTATTAAGTAGCACAAATGAATGGGGATATAATTTTACACTTACTTCAAGTATACTTTTAATTTTCTTAGATAATTATGCAATACACAGATTAGACTAGATACAAGTATACATATTATGAGATTACTTTCTTGGAGTTCTTCGCCCATAAAGACTATGTCTCCATTGTGCTCTCCTCAATCTTATATTGTCATAAAAAGTCAAGGATCTAGTAGGCAAAGAATCAAATACATTCCATAAAATTGGATCAAAAATGTTAAAATGAATAGATACACGAGTTCCATGGTTAAATGGCTGAAGAAAGGTGTTATTATCCCATTGATCACAAAAATCTTGGACTTTAGAACTACCCCATGAAGGAGTGCCCTCACTATGTTAATCATCACCATGACCATAATCACCTCTACTAGAATTATGTGAATTCAGTGTCCACCTTGACATCTTTAAAAAAACATAATAAGATAAGTATTCTAGAAAGAATTATATATCCAAGACTTTCCACATCGATAATTCAATTTGTTATCCTTTAATGTTCAAATTATGATCTCATGGATACATATTTTGTCAATTATCCATATTTGCAACCAAAATTGTCATGCATAATAAACTTGTACATTTATCAATATATGTGCATGAATATGCCAACCAATTAGAACTTCTAATAAATTTCCCAAATATCAAAATGGTGAAGACACAATCTACCAAATATTCATATCAAAATTATATTCACATCCATAAAAAAATGACAATGAATAAAATACTTTACAAAAAAAAATCTGATTTATGCATTGGTTGCCTTCAACAACTTTAGACTCAATACTTTATAGGATAACCATAGTAAAGTATACAGACCTTGATATTCAAAACACATTTAATAATGACAATTGGATCAAAAATTAAAAACCATAATGTCACAATAACGGACTAGGAAATAGACTTTATCTATTATTGAGGAACACCACTATTGTCTTCATGAAAGAAACTCATGTAATTTCCATAGAGAATATTCAAGACATGCATTTTAACCTTGTAACTTCAAATAAAGTCTAAAATGATATCACTACTATATATCTGAATAGAAATTTTTTTAAAATCATTTTCTTTAAAAACGAATGAAACGTCTTAATAAAAAAACTGAACAAATAATGCAACTAGCATACATTTCTTTCTCTATAAAAACTAACACAAAAACTAAGAAACTGTATGTAGAGATTTTATGTCAAACAAAAATTGTATATTCTGAATTAAGATTAGATTCACACCTAGTTGCATATAAATCATTTCCATCTACAAGCACAATAAACCTTTGAATCTTCAAAATCCCTTCCACTCTAAATTACATGCAGGTTTATTTAGAATATATTTCTGAAAATAAACCAAGAAAAACTAATTTGTTTTAAAAATAAT
Source organism: Torreya grandis (assembly GCA_037957365.1). Lineage (NCBI taxonomy): Eukaryota > Viridiplantae > Streptophyta > Pinopsida > Cupressales > Taxaceae > Torreya > Torreya grandis. The sequence continues at coordinate 2,431,718 of JARHVA010001095.1, read as the reverse complement.
TGCATGCAGAACTAAAACAAATAAATATCCTTCAATAAGGGATTCAAATAATTTAATCTTTTCAAAACAAGGTATACCCATCAAAAATCTAAATTTGAGTTATATTCAATAAAAAACCAACATGAAACCCTTTCATAAGTCTAAAACCAAAACATTCTAAACTGTCTCCATGTATATCTGAATAAACAAGAAACTAACTTCTCAATTGTGTCACTTATTCTTTAATAGATTGTATCCTTTTAATTTTCAATATAACTTGATGTTTCTTGAACCATTCAAGAATTTATACAAGCTCATACCTTTAATGAAAAATTATACACAGGTCTTTGAATATGTTTATGTTTTCTCTTTGCTTCCTCGACTCTATCTCCACTAGGGCTCTACTTCTACCCAAAGCTTGAAAAATGATTGACATTAAATAAATAAACTACCACTTAAATATTTAAGTAACAAACATTTAACATCCTCAATGATGTGTTGTGTTCTTACTTGCTTGCACATTAGATCAACATGCCAATTTTATTGGGCTAAATTTATTGACTTCACTAATCAAATTATCAAACCACTATCTACGTTACCAAATCAACCACCAAAAATAAAAATCAAGACAAAGAATTAACATTAAATTTTTCCTTACTATCTACTTCACCATATCTCTAAGGATCTAGCATCAGGCTTGTAAACTATTTACTTCTCATACTTACAATGTCTATGGTGGGTCACCTACATTTAATGTTCAAGTATGTTTCTAATCATCACTAGTTATAACTTAGTCAAAATTAATCAATGATCTCCATCACCTTAGTATCACATGTTATATCATTTACCAATTTCATTATCACCACATCCTTAAAGGATCTATCAAAGAAGAAACATTATATGAATTGGGTCACATTCTACTTAGCATTTAGGTTACAATGTTATGTCTTTAGCACATCATCAATGTTTTTGACCTAAGTCATGACAATAGAAATTAAACCATAATTTCATGATCATATCAAGCATATCCCTAAAGTAAAATGATCAATAATGCCTAAAAATATATACTAAGGTTTTTGAAGACAATATTTGGTAACAAATGAAATTTATATGTGGAATTATGCAATCAATTACTAAATGTGCATACTTCATTTATGCAACTCATTTTTTCATTCAACTAAATGTTATAGATAAGAGATGCAAAATGAGTTGTTTGACATAATTGAACCATTTTTAATTGAAATTGATCATCAACATTTTAATCACCACTATTATCTACATAATATCACTTTTGTAAAAATGCAAAAGATTGTATACCAATACTTGACAATATATTTTCATTAATAAATATTTATGCTTTCAAAACCACTTAATAAACATCAAGAGTAATAGATATTCAATTATTTCACATGCACAAGAAGGATAGATATTTAAATGAATACAAATGAGTTAACCCCTACCTCTAGTTTTATACTTCATGACTTTAGTCATTAATATGGCATAATTTAGCATGTCAAGTCGTTCAAAAAAATAAGAGGTGTTAAAAATAGGCATAACAGTGATGACCTTGCTATCTAATTTCACTTATGAAATTAGGTTGCAATAATAATTTGTAATTAAAATCAAACTTTATAGTGTGATGATAAAAACCCTTTAAAATGATAAAAATAATTAGGGTTGAACTACTCGGCTAGTGTGTCACAAATAAAGGAAATAAATGAAATTTTGGGTTAAATATATAACAAATGAATAGTATAGAATAAAATTTCAAAAACTAAGTAATATTTACAACATATTTATTATTCAGTTCTTGTTTAATCATATAGAATTATTTGTAAAAGGATCATACAATAATATCTCAATAATTGAAAACCTTACAGTGATATGATAGTTTTCACAACACCTTTCCCAAGAATGATGAATACTTTACTCTTTGAATAAGTGTTGATCTCAATCGAAGAAGAAAACAAAAACAAGAATAATAAAACAACATAAAAAAAATAAAAACAAATAAAAAATAAAACAAGAAAGGAAACTAATTATGAAAAATCTTTAAATGATGGCCATTGACCGAGTAATGTAGTTAATTACCATCAAGATCCCATAAATGAAAGGCATTTTTCCCAAGAATAGTAGTAATTCTATAAGCACCAAGCCAACGAAAATCAAACTTATGATGCTTACTCGGGTCCTAATGTGCTTTATCCCAATATAAAACAATATCACCAACTTTTAAAATATTTTTAGATACTTTCTTATAAAATAATTTCTTTATGTTAACAAAGGTTCCTAGAAATACTCTAGAACATGATAATTTTAGGGATAAATTGCATAGTGAAGAGTAAAATATGGCACAAAAGTGACTATAGTACTACATACCATCTATGATATATAAAGATGTACCTAAATAGAAAGAATAACTTAGCTTCTAAAAAAAGGTAGAACATAACTAGCACAATATTCGATAAAAATATTAAAGAAAAATAGAGTTCTCATTGTGTATTAACCATATATAAAAGAATATTAAGAAAAGCCTTATCATAATGATTCTATTAATCTCTATCAACATAATGGGAACCAGATTCTATTATAGTAAAGTGTTATATATATCCTTTTATAAATTGATGTCTCTTCACATTCCATCCTTTTGAGATACAAAAGGAAAGACTCTTCACATTATTTCATTTCTTGATTAGGCTTACAAGGCCAAATACATGAAAAATTTATACAAGAGACAAAGTCATATAATTTTCACATGTTTCCTATTATACTTTGTGATTTTACCATGCTACATTATACGTCTGACACTTTCTCAAAATTAATTAGTTATCTCATCCTGAGATAAAGTTGTAACCTGATCTGAATTAAGCTAAATAGATGATCCATAAACAAAAAGTCATAGTTATCATTTTAGGTGTTTTTTACCTTTTTTCTCCCTTTTCACACTACTTAGCTACCCTTCTGGGTTTTTAACTAAGTATCATACTAGCTTATTGGCCTTTCAGGTTTTCAGTAGGCTATCATAACCAAGTCGCTGCCCTTTATGGGTTTTTAACCAATTTGGCCCCTCTCCTAATGTTTAGGATATCTTACCAAAAAAATTCTATATTCCTAAAGTCACAAAATGCAAGTGTAAATTAATTACTACTATGGATTTTATTGTGTTTACATAGCTTCTAATTCACTAGATTATAATGCTCTTAATGGTAAACGTAGTTATTGAGACTGCACCTTTGTATCCAACTTCCTCTTCTATATGATTTGTTAGAGTTTTTACAAAGGAATGAATTAAGGATAATTTATTATCTTTTAAATATCCCGATCAACTTGAGATAGATCCTACTTGAGCATTTTCCAATCTATGAGCACTTCATGTACCATGACAAGTAGAATGCACAGTGGTACTTAGCTCATCATCATGTTTTGTAGATCATAATCTTATACAATTATGAGAAATGCCTTGGATTTAGATAACTTGAGATGATTATCGAAGATGATCTTATCTAATCTATCTATTGTCCTTTGGGCTTGCATGGCTGAAAAAGTGTCATTCATTATTTCATTATGCCACACTTGTATCTTCTATATGGCATCATCCCTTAAATTTAAAAGTTGTTTGAGTGTGCTACTCATATTTTTTGTAATTTATGGTTTTTATTCCACTATGGATTTACATTTATTTGTAGTGGAAAATTTATGTTTTTTAGTAGCTAAGGATTGATTAGGATGTTATATCCAATTCAACATATCTTGGGCTATCTACTTATCTTGCCACATAGTGGTGTCTAGGACCTACTCATACTCTTCAATAAGTTCACATATAACTTTTGTTTCATTCTTGATATCTTTACCTTGTGCATTATGTGAATGATTTTTGTGTATCACCCTAATTATTTGTAATCTCCATCAATAAAACAATGAATTAGTTATCCTTTGACATGACTTGATTGCCTAGTACTTGGGTAACTAAGGTGGGACAATAATTATTTATTTCTAGTAACTCTTCTACTCCAAAATTTTCTTCATGTATCCTAAGAATTTATTTCTCTAAATCTGAGGCTTTCTCTATAATTAACTCTTAAAAGGCAACTACTCATTCAATCTATTTTGGTATCGACATCTCAGTCACATCCAAATATGTTTCCATCATAGTGGTACAAAGTGCCATGGAGGTGGTCACAAGTACCATTGAGGTAGATGTGAATTGAGCCAATGGAAGTAAAAAATTAGTTCACCACATTGATGTAGCAGGCACATCCCATAACCATCAGATAGAGATTTATGATACTTCTTTTGTGGCCTTTGTCTGAGTTATACTTTCTACTTATGCCTATTCTTTAGATTTTTGGCCTAAGTTTCTACTTTAGGATTGGCCTTAGCATCATATTTAGCTTGCACTTTAGCTTTCTCTTTGGCCTTAGCCTTATTATTATCTTTATCTTTGGCTTTAACATCCATCTCAACATTATCTTTGGATTCAACTTTAGCCTTAGCTTTGGCTTCAACTTCAACCTTGGATTTGTCTTTGGCTGATTATGCTTTTGTTGCACATCTAAGTTATTCTTTATTGGACTTGTATTTATCTTCATGTTCCCTCTATTTTTATTTCATATCTTTCACCTCTTTATGACCATTGGGCTTCCTCATATTCTCTTTTATTTACCTTTGGTTCTTTAGCCTACTTTTACATAGTTTTTGCTTCCTTGACTTTTTTCCTTATAGTTTTAGTTTCTTCATCTTGATTCTATAGAACCTCTGCTTCCTTACTTTTCTTATATGTTTTAGTGCCAATGTCTTGAAAATTTTGTTGATGATGTGCAAGTTCTTCTTGAGTGCATTGTGTCTCTTACATCACTATTTGTTGTGTCATCTCTTATTATTCCTTACTCCTTTCTTCCTCCTTCACCTCCTCATGGTTTGGTGTGTCTTATTTAATTTATTATTCATATTTATCTTGAGCATAATTATATCCATGGGTTCTTCATCAACATTGAGGTTTATGAGTTTGATGTTTGATTTAATATGCTCAGGTGATGCTGATTCAACAAGCTAGCTTTTACATACTAGTTTATTTTTCCTAAATTTAACTAGAGGAGCAAAAGTTTATTTTTGCTTCTTTGGAACATAAGGCTAGTCCTATTGTTGCACTTTTTGAGACTGATGTGTACCACTTTCTTATACATGTTCATTAAAAGGCACCATCCTTTCGTACATAATTTTTGATGGTTTGACAAGAGGTTATGTGCATGGTTGTTGGAACAAGACTAGTGTAAGACTACTTTCTTCATGTAGATCCACCATTTTTATAGCCAATCATCTTATGATTGACTTTATTAAAAATATCTCAGCCTCCAAATTATGTCAAGATGTTTCTTGTCCTACAATATCAATAAGAATAGAAGGAGGTAGTTGAGTAATATCAATCCAAAGGTATTTTCTTACCTAAATTCTCACTTCGCAAATGCACACTATTTTATAAAATAAGAAATCCTCTTTATCATACACCTATTTTTTGATGTCTTCCAACATTGATCAGAGCACTTCCTTTTCTTCTCCACACAAATCTAGTAGATTTCACTTAATAACTATCTTTAGAACCATGGGATTATCGAGCTAGATGTTTGTTTGACACATTCATTTCTTTGGTCATGGTGGTGAGGCTCTATGCATAGGTGCCTTCCTCTTGAATTTATCTTGTTTTATTGCATTTTATGGTTAAATTGGTTGTGACGGTGGAGCATGTGGATGCTATGATTATTATGGTGGTACTTAATTTGCTTTTACTTGTTCCACCTATAAAGGAGTAGATTGCAAAGGTGAAATCAACCTTTCAGCTAAGGATTTTTTATTGTATACTTTAGAAGTCACTTCAAAAATGGAAATAAAAAATGGCATGGGGTCATAGTTGTAGTGGATAACTCATGGACCTTTATTTAAATAACATTATGTAATTTGGTGACTGAAGCATGTTGTCCTAAATATAGCATTTCATCTAGTGGGATCCTAGGGAGTGTTATGATCAAATATAGGACTTAAATTTACCATGAGTTAAACCTCCCTAATTGTTCATAATACTACCCTATTTTTTTCTATGCAATATTTATAAGGGCATTAATAGGCCAAAAGTCTATAGTTACATTGAATTGGCCTAGTGAAGATTTTCACTGCATGAAAAAAAATAAAAGATTCAAAAATTGGTATTAAAATGTTTATGTGATTCCCATAATTACTTTATCTATGTTATTGGTGAGACCAAATACCAAAAATGTAGTCCAATTAAAGTCCTCCCACAACTTTGTCATACACTAGGTAATATCAATTACACATTTGATCATTTATTTCACTTGCTTGGTGGTCTGCTAAAATATTTTGGTGATGCATTGTACCATAATGTGTAGTGAAGAATCCTTGATTGAGTCAATGGGTATTTCTCACCCTACCCTTATGGTATATTTTTACCTCATATATTTATGGATTGGTGGTGTTGTAGACTTATAATGTAAGAGAGATTTATCATGATTGGAAAAGTTGGTGGCTCATGCCATGGTGTGTGACATGATTGAAATTATAACATCTTGATCCAAATTATATCCCCTTGATTGTAGTGTCTTAGTAGAGTCATCACAACCTCATCTAACTACCTAAATTTAGGTAGCTTAATCAATATTTTTGTGTCAGAGCCTCACAATGGATGTTAAAGTGTGAGGGATCCTACTTATGTTTCTCCTTGAGTATCTTGTGAAAAAAGAGTACTTTTTACTATATATATATATATATAAAATAAAATGGATCTATATCATTGTAATTATTTTGGGGAAGACCTAATCCAATCCTCATTTCCTTTTCTTGCTTATCTGATAGAAGAATCAATAACTAACCTCTCTCCATAACTTGTTTAATTTTTTTAGAATGAGTGATTACTTTGCTTAGTCGTGATCAGTTATAAATATATCCATAATTAGGTATTTTGAAAGTGGATGGTATAATCCTCTTGTTAGAAAAACTCTATAATGTTTTGGCATTATCCATACCTTGCTTTTATATAGATATTGGCACCCAATTTCATCTCACCAACTACTTTAAATGAATTTAATACTTGTGCATGACTGTTCCTTTTTCAATTAATATTAATTATTATAATTTACCTTGATATGGATGCTTTTTTCTTATAATATTTTATTTGATTCTTTGGTAGTTATTATAAGTGAGTAGTTATCCTTTCATCTATTCAATTTGTCTTATGAATCCACTTGTCCATTTAGTACTAAATCTACTTCAAAAAATATGTAATATTTTTGAAATTCCATGCCATTAATAGTCCAGTATGACCCTTTTCATTCCATTAATCATACTTATATTGTCACCACCTTCCCAAACTGAATTAATATGCTTGATGTAGTTGCGTCCAACTATCTTCTATGCGATATCTCCTGAATGTGATCACACCTTGTGATGATAACTATTTCATGGTTGTTGCAATGTGTTTCAAATTAACAAACATACTATACAAACATTATAACCTAATAAAAAAAATAGAAGAAAACAAAGTTAAATAAAATCTTAGCTACATGGTGCTACTTAGCACCCACTTAATTTTTTTAGTTGAATGATAGCGATTAAAGATAATATGCTTAAGCCTACAACCATTTATATATCTTAGTAATATGGTTCCCTAAAAATATTTAAATGATACGGTACTCTATGGTGATACTTCATGAATAATATCTGAATGTTTTAAATCTACTCTCATAAAGTAATACTTTTTTTTCTTGATAAAATTGCTTGGATTGTAAGTTGTGATCATGCCATGATTTATGACTCTGGTTGTTAATTTATTGTATCCACTATGCCCTTCATATATTTCCTTACATATTTTTGAAGTCCATCATCCATGCCTTTAAATAATTTTTATCCCCTAATCTCATAACCATCATAATGTGAAGACTAGGAAAAATATACTCCATAGGCATTACTACCTCAAGGCCATATACCAATTGAAATGGAGTGAACCTTGTGGCTCTATTGTAATGTGTTCTATAAGCCCATAAAATCATAGGGATTATATATTACAAATCATCCCTTTGAACATTACAAATTTTTATTAACATTTTCTCCAATACTTTATTAGATGCTTGTGCCTGTTTGTTTACCTATGGATGGTAAGTTGTGCTTTTATGGTGTGATATCATGAACTCTTCAATGAGAGTCTTAATAATACTATTTATGCCTCTATAAATTAATATCTTAACTAGAAATATAAACCTTGTAATGATGTTTTCATATAAAAATTTGGCAGCATTTTTCACACCACAGCTTGGAGTGGTAACAACTTTCACCCATTTAATGAAATAATCTATCATAGTAATAATATATTAGGTATAACTATGCTTAATTATAGGAATTATAGGTCCAAATAAGTCCATTCCACACTATTAAAATGGTGTTATGCAAGCATGGATACCAAAGGAATTTTATTGTATTGGTTTGGCATGCCTACTCATTGGCAAACATTGCAGGGTTTAGCAAATTTATATGCATCTTAAAATAACGTAGGACACCAAAGTCCATTTTATAATATTTTATTTATATTGTATTATCCTATGAAATGACACCCTAAAATTCCTTGATGACCCTCTTTAAGAATCTATTGTCGCTCATACTCTAGAGCTACTTTGTGTAACACATCATATTTTCTGAGCTTGTACAAGAATCCATTAATAAGGTTATATAGTATGGCTTGGGTGACCATTTACTTATTATACTACTTAGAATAGTTTGTGGGAAATTTTCCTTTCTCTAATAAAATTTCAATTTCTTTCATGTTTTCAAGAACTATATAAGTTCTAAATAAATGTATATCTAGGGATTCATCTTCAATTTATTCTAGTTCCTCCCCATTGTGAAGTTTGTTGAGGTGATATAGCCCCACATTGATATACATCACCTCAATATTGGCTTATTAACTAGGTATTGTAATGCCTAGTGATTCATGAATAAATTTAATGGTGTATCCAATAAGTAATGTTGAAACTTTTGCAGTGTAAATACCATGGCTACTTCTTCTCTATGTGTAGTCATGTAATTCTTTTCTACAACTGATAGTTTCCTACTAGAAAAATGTATCAGGTGGTCCAACCCACCTTCACCTATATTTTCTAAGATAGATCCTACTATGATGTTATAATCATCCACATGTATGTGGAATGAATTATTTGAGTCAATAAACACTAAGATCAATGCTATTACCAATCTTTGATGTAACTCGATGAATGTTGTTTGAAATTCTAGTGTCCATTCAAATTTTGTATCCTTACGTAGTAATTTATCAATGGACATATATATAGTTGAGTACCCTTTGATAAACTTCCTATAATATCCCATATGACCAAGGAATGTGTACACTTTAGTTGATTTAGTAGGAGGTGGAATCCCTACTATAACTATAATTTTAGCTAGGTTGACACAAATATCATCACTACATATAACATGGCCTAAAAAGACACCAAAAGGTGTAAACAATAGACACTTATTTAAATTTAAAATGATGCATAAATATCAACATCACTTCAAAATCAATCTTAGTTTTGACAAGTTCACTTTTAATAGAAATAAGATAACCCAATCATCTAAATATACTTATAAGAAATCATGAATGAAATATTTGAATGCATTTACCATAGCTATATAAAATACAATAGTTGCATTATTTAAACCAAAAGGCATTACCTTATATGCAAATTATCCCCATTCATTAGTGAAGGTGGTCTTAGCTTGATCCTCATTTGCAATTAGAATTTGGTGATATCCACTGAATCCATCCATAAATTAATATAATCCATGCCCAGTAATGGATTCAAGGAATTTATATGTAAAAGGAATTGGAAATGGGTCATTAACACAAGCATCATTAAGTGCATGGTAGTCCTCACACACCCAAATTTATCTTATTTTATTAGGTTGAAAAACCATGGGACTCACCCACTCTACCTTTTCAACTAGATAAATGATTCCAACTTCTTGCATTCAATAAAGTTTGGAATTTACTTTAATTTTCATATCAATATTGAGTCTGTAAGCTTGATTTTTGATAGGGCACACACACTCTTTTAGTTCTATGTGCATTTATGCTAAAGATAGATCTATGACTTTTACCTTTGATAATTTTCTTAGAAACATATTTGATAGTCCTTAAATAGTTGTAAGGCCTTATAAAATTGTCCTTGTCCCCAGTAATATCCCACTATTACAAGCTTAAGATTTGACTCTATCCCATATTCCCTTCAACCTTTTGCAAGGGTTCCTAATATATCTTGCCTAACCCACTAAGTAGAGAATCTTGTAGATTGCACTTGCCTTCATGTTTTAGAATGTTGGTATTGCAAAAAAATTCCTCTTCCACTTGCACTGCACTTTACACTAGTTTGGGTTCATCTTCGGGTTATTTCTCAAAGAAACCTTCTAGATCGAGATCTCCATCATTGTCATAGTTACTTGATTATATTAGATCATTTATTATTCTATTACATGGATGAATAAGAACTTGTTCTTTTTGGTTGGATTTGTAATTTCATAGTGTGATATCTAAGTCTTACATATCTTCCTAATGAGATGCTAATTCAAATATAGTTGTTAAATATTTAGCTCATCCATGACCCAAAAAAATAATTTTTTGTAAGGCATTATGTACCAATGGATTATTATCTTCAAACACAAAGGTTTAAATGAAATATTAATAAATTTATGCCCAATGTTTGGTTTCAATTCTATGTTCTTGATGCATATACCAAGTTATTGGTAGTTGTGCTAGGTGTGGCTAAATATGTGCACCAAATATCTTAGGTCTACTCCTTGTGTGGTCTATATATCCAAACATTAATGGATGCGAAATTTTTAGAATTGACCTTGTAAGAAAGGTCATTCTAATTTGATAGTAGCTGGTAGTTGAAACCTTACCTGAAAGACTTTGCACACTTCCTCCCATTGTAATATTAAATTTATATGTACTTCCCACCATGTCACAATAGTTCTTTTTAGTGCATAGCTGAATGTGTTGACTCATTGATCCACCTCCAATACATGGTGTTCAAGTCTCAATATAAATGTATTGAGATTCTCTATCAAAAATTATTGAGGTATATAACATTATATAGTGGAAACCATGCATAGAGGTTAAAACTCATGATCTTTGTAAGCCTAGTTCAAGATTTACAAGTCTAAGTTACCACTTATGGATGATGTACATTCCAAGGTAGAATACATTGTGTGGTTATTCAATATAGTTCATCATAGTTATACTAGTATTATATAGGAAGTATACTTCAAATCATTTTAGAGAGCACAATGAAGGATAAAAACATTCTTCTATGTGAACCTACCTAGTCAAAGACTTATTTATAATAGGTTTGAATGTTAGTCATTGTTCTTGTTGTGTAGTATGTGGTTTCCAATCTTGAAACCCTATAGACTGCACCCTATTTTTCCTTTCATCTATCCATAGTTTAAACCAACTATTATCCTCATAGATAGAAAGAGATTCTAACACTTTTGGGATGATATATGTATTTTGATCAAACCTTTTTAGTTGTATGACAACTATTTTATCTTTATGATGTGCTTCTAACTGATTATGCATAGTATTGATGGTAATTTGGCCACCATAGGCCCATCTCTTATCGATTAAGTTAGGGTAATGAGTATCTATTATCTTCATATCAATGAACTCAAATTCTCCTCATAAGATGAGATAAACCACTTTAATTTCAACATCTTCTAACCTATCCATGGGTTTTAATCTACCATAATCTACCAAACTCAACATGATTAGATTGTAGCTCAGAGTTGGTTGACCAATGGCTTCTCTTGTTGATTAAGAATCATATTGATTGTTATTCTAAAATCAAATAATAAATTTGGAATTTCATACCCAATGAAATTAATATCCATTTGTGAATACACATCCCAAGGCTTCTTGGTCTTGACATACCAAACTATTTTATAAACCCTTATTTATCCTTGTTGTGTACACTCTAAGAGATTATGTATGATATTAGTGATGTTCTAGGATATATCCTCATTGTGTAGTGTGTAGATTAGTTTCATCATATCTGTTAAATCAATCACAACACCCTATTGCCTCATTATCCTAACAATTTTGCAATATAGTTGGGAAATAATAGCTATGTTATCATCATTGGAAGTTGGTTTCTATTTTATTTTCTATAATACCTTCATAACTTGATACATTAAATTATTTTCTATAGTAGGGTTAGGATATTTATCCCACTAAATTTTTTTAATGCCATGATCTTGAGGCATTTCTAAAGGTGGTTAGTCTTGTTCAACTCTCTGTTGCCTTGTGATGGCTTGCACAAATGCATTTTCTTTTGGTTGTGCATTGATCACATTTACATTACTCACTATCTTATCCTCTATTTGTTTCTCCAAAATTAGGTAATCTTTTGTTTGGTGTTAACCTTTGATCCTGTAGTATACACAATATAATTGTTTCTGAGGGTTGGTTGGGAAATTTCTCATATAATGATTATATGCACCACATAAATAACATTGTATATAGGGTCAAGCTTATTGATTATCATTATTGTGACCTCCTTGACATCTAACATGATATCTGCCCATATATCCCCCTCTATAGTCACCTTTATTTTTTTTTAATACCCAATCTTGTGATTTTTATCCAACATATCCTCCTTATTGATTCATCTACACATCATATCCCCCATATTATTGTTGATGGGAACTTGGAGTCGAGTTTGCCTACTGTTGCTAAAGATTCATATTATTCTAAGATTGTGCATACTAACCAAAATATTGGTATGAGGGAGATGACATATTATTCCAATTTGATAGGCCCTATGGCTGATACTAAGTGATGAAGGATCTTATATTTAGGTGATGAAGGCATCTATCCTGGACTACCTTGATTCACATTTTTCATCTCCACATTTGGTCCTAAAATTACTTACTTCATAGTTGGTATTTGCTAAGACATAATTATAGAGACATTCTTCATTATATCTTGTTTTAATTATTGTAGAGTCTGACATCTTATCTCATCATGATTTTTTTATTTGTAAAAATTAAATTACATGTTGTGAAAAAAATTTATATATTTCTGAAGAAGATGCCACTTAGATGTAAAATGTCTAACTACACTAAAAATTTCACAAAATTCCATTTTAATTTTTGGACAATCATTTATATGATGTCCTTCTTAGACACATTATACACACCATAATCCTAACCTAGGATTATCATTTTCATTCATCTCATCCATTTTACTCACAAAAACATCTAGCTTAGCTTTTACTTTTGATCTTGCCAATGGAAGATTTGTATAATCTTTTATCTATTCTACTCATATGGAATCAAATCAAGTATTAACCTTGGTATAAAAATGATATTGTGAAATATCAAACCTTATTCTCAATTGTATACCCTATATGAACCAATTATAATAGCATTTGTCATCTAAAATAAAATTAATATTTTTCATCACATCAAAAACCTTGTGATCATATTCTCCAACCATTTCTTCAATTTTTTGTTGAATTTTCTTCAGGTATTAAATAACTTGATTGGAATGTTTTTTACCTTAAACTCTTATAATATAAAATATTTAATTTTTTTGAGGTCAAGGGAATTTACATTTATTTCTCAAATCAAATCCAAGGCTCATCCTACTAAATCCCCTATAATTTGTTACTTCTTCACATCATCTAATGTTACCCCTTTTACAATCCATTTGATTTTGTAGGTTTCTAAGTATTATTTAGGGACCGTAGACCCATCATATGGCATTAAAGGCATCAACATACCTACATAAATCACCATAACTAGTAATATGGTAGTTGTTACTATAGGTGTCTAAATACTAACAACTATGATTAGTGGTGACTACACACTTGTTATTACAATATTAGGAGACTACGTAGTATTCACTATGACTACAAACTAATATGCACTAGTATTTTTAGGATTAAAAATAAATATTACTTCTTGTAATTTCTTCCTTTATAATTATTTCTTAGTTTTTGCATTGAGCTTTCCAAACTTATCAATAAAGGAATCAAACCAACTTAAATTTGCTTCTCTTTCTGTACTTTTTCTTCCTTTAATAAATAAAGTGGGCTTAGGTGATGTGTACCTTTTAAATGAATTAATTTTATATCTAACTTATTCTAAATTTTAACTTGAACCTAAGGTATTACTACCTTCAACTTCAACATTTTCCTAGGAACTTTCATTCTTGGTTTTAGATAAAAACCCTTCCCTTAACTGTGATATACTTCTACTTCTTAACTATTTTACATTTACATCACTACTTTTAGAATCTTATTCCTCCTTGGATCCTTCAATATACTATATGAACCCTTTTATTCCATTAATTTAAACATCTTATCTCATCAACCATATTTTCCTAGCATCCTTTTCTTATATTTCTCAATCTCTAGAACTTTATTCTCTACTCCTAGTCCTATTCATAGTTACTTTTGGGTCTTTTGTCTTATTTTACATGTTGACATTTTGGCCTCCTAAGCTAAATTTCAACCCCTACAATCAAAAAAATTCCATGAAAACCCCTCTAAGCTTGTTCATGGTGTCTATAACTTGTCATGATCTCTTAAATGCTCCTTGAAAGTCATTTTAACAATGATTAAGGTTTCATGTTTGAGCTATTCATTGATTGATAAAATCATCATATGCCATGGCCTGTTTTGAGGTATTTTTTTGATTTACTAAGTATTCATAGTTTTCATTGAATGAGTGGAATATTTTTCATGTCATTTTTAATTCTACGTAGTGATCTAGGCTCTATTTGACAAAATTAAGGATCTTTATCAGAAGGTATTTTGACAAGATTAAGGTTTCTAATTTTTATAGGTTTTAGGGTTGATTTAAGCCTTTCCTTGATAATATACCTTTATATCAAGATGGATAGGATGTTTAAACCCTATCTAAATCATAACATGGGATCTAAATTGTATTCAAGGCCTTTTTTCATGGTATGCTCACCCAAACCTATTTTAGGCTTAAACTAGCCCTTCAAAGGCATCAAATGACCCTCAAACACCTCATATGAGTCATTTTCATAATAAAAATTTGTAAATTAGAATAATTTATTGTCTAATTATATTATAAGGGTCCAAAAATGGTCTCATTTAAATCATAAAGTCATTTTGGGGTGGTTTCATATCATAAAGAGTATATTTTGGAGCCATACCCACCTTTTATTCATCAAATGGGCCCCACACATGTGAAAGTGTGTCTATTAAACTCCCCCAAACCATAAAACATTGTTTTTAAACATTATTTGACTTATTTTTCACTCCTCTCATCTTCCAATGGGATTATAAGACCTAAATCATGAATAAAATGTAGAAAAGGGTGTTTGTAGGCGCTTTACAAGTTTGTACATATCTGTATGATCATGTTCATATAGAATAAAGTCATAAATTACATCAAAGCTCATGATAGGTGTCTCATAGGAGTTTCATGACCAAAATGTGCAAGATGGGTCCAAAATTGGCCCACTTCTCCATCAATCTCTTTGATAGCCTTGGAAAATCTCTTAGGTTGTTGCTCAATCTATATAAGAAAGAGAAAATGAGGAACTAATATCTTAGGTAGAGGAAAGTATTATCATGACCTTTCCATCATGGTAATTATTTTTTATATTCATATCCCATGCTTAATTAACAATGGCTAAGAATGTGTATAGTCAAGTTGTCTCCTTTATCTATGTAGGGTTAAAAATTGCATCAATTTTAGTGAACTCTTAAAATGGTTTTATAATCAATGTTTTAATATGTATTATATAGGTTATAAAATACATTATCCATCACCATCCACCATTAATCCACACATGTGGGCCCTATGATCAAGAAAATCTTTAAGATATCACATGTGCAGGCTACAAATAATGTTGCTTCTTGTTGTAAAGTCTTCAAGGCATGATGATGTAAGTGGATAATGGTTTTGTGTTTTGTGATGACTTCTTGGAGTATACCTAAGTTTCTATTATATCTCAAGTACAACTGAGCCACCATCAGGCTAAATAGCCTCTTCGTGGTCCTACCTCCAATGTAGTTGACATGTGTGTGTTATGATCTCCTTTTCAAAGTAAGAGTAAGGTAGCTACAGAGAGTATTTAGGCTATTTTAAACATATGCATAAGATATTTCCTTAAGTTCATATAATTTCATGTTACCTCATACTCCCCAATACCCTATACTTAGAGTGTTTTCTCATCTTTAATACCTTAGGAGACGAGTGCTCATTTAGGCACATATAAGCATATTGTATAAAACTAAGAAATTGATGTGTTGGTTGATGGGATGGGGTATGGAAGGAGTTGATAAAACTATGGGATACATAAGACATATTAATAAGTATGTAAATGAAGATAAAAAGGGTAGATAGGATAAACACCATCTCAACCATCTCAAATGAGCACTTAGTCAATGTTTGCTTTCAACGTTTACAATGCTCTAACTCCAAGTTTGAATAGGCACCGATAGTATGATGAGGATAATAATGTTCATAGTGTAAAAATGGGGAATTATAATTCATCAACATGTTGGTAGGATTCAATAAAATAATGAAACACTAACCCACATCTCACCTTATCACTCATATTCCAAGATACTCAAAGTTAC
Source organism: Torreya grandis (assembly GCA_037957365.1). Lineage (NCBI taxonomy): Eukaryota > Viridiplantae > Streptophyta > Pinopsida > Cupressales > Taxaceae > Torreya > Torreya grandis. Next base: position 2,415,063 of record JARHVA010001095.1, on the reverse strand, counting down.
ACCTACAAGCCTAAGGCAGTCTAAGAAAATGGAGGACTATTGGGATGAGATATAGATAAATATTGTGGAGAATTTAAAGTCATAAGGACCTATTGGATGTGTGGGGAGTGAGAAGGCAGGGTCAATAGAGGAAAATATCATCATTTCTTCCTTAATCCCTTGAGAGGTAGGCTTAGTCAAACCTTTAATGAAAATATGAGTATAATAGTAGATTTGAAGAGGTATTTATGATGTGAGATGATTGAGGAAGTTTATAGGATTAGAAGGATAAATAGGATATAATTATCAAACTAATTTCACCCAAGGATTCAAGGAAGCATCAAGCCACCCCTCAAGTGAAGCATACACATTTAAGAGGCCTAAGATCACCACCTACAAGCCTTACTGTAGAATTAGGGTAGTTTTAAAAAATGATCAATTTTTAAGGTATATTGAAATGTATGAAGGGAAAAAATATGAAAAAATTAATTAGGATAATGTGAATGTTAATAATTGAAAAAAATTTCATGACAATAAAACCCATTTTTCACATAGTCTAGGTAGATTCAAGATAACTTATAGGCAAGATCATATAAGAAGGCCATGATTATTGAATCATATCCAAAGAGGTGAAGTGTGAGTATGATAACAAACACCTATGAATTTTTATTTTTAGTCCATCAATCTACAGTCAATATCTTGGCCCTCTAACATGCACAAAAGGGAACTGATGGCCTAATTAGGCATAATATCCCTAGATTGACACCTATAGGCTTGTACCTAAATTGAAGGAATTTGCATTATTAGTGAATATTTGGGGTTAAAAAAACTTGAGGGGGAGTAAAGTAAAACATAAAAAAGGATTCATTATGGTAAGATTCTAATTTGAGGCAAAAAAAGACACTAAAGTCAGCCACTAGGGTTACACAAACCTAATTTCTCATAAATCCTAAGTGATGAAATGAGGGTATACAAAGGATATATTAGAATGAATACCTATCCATAAAGGTGTTTTAAACCCTAAAAACATGTTATAGGAGTTTAAAACTCTATCATCACTACATTATAGAAAGGAAACCACTCAAGCCTTTAACACCTACCCTTAAATACTCAAGCTTAACAATAAATAGTGACACTTAAGGTGGAGCATGTGAAAGAGATTGATATGGTGATCAGGGAGCTAAAGGTAATGAAAAATGTGTAAACATATAGATAAAGGATTTGTTATGACATTAGAGACACTAATTCACATACAAGAACCCTAGGACTCAGTCTAGGCCTAAAGTCATTCTTGACTGACTCAAGACCTCACCTCAATATTTGTCATAAAAACATACCTCAAAAGAAAAATTAATATCATGAGAATGTGTGAGATGATTTTATAGGTCCTATGGAGAGTGTTTTAGGTAGAATAAAGCAATAAAATGTCAAATTTAGTCTTAAGACCCTTCCTGAGTTCCATAGTCTTAAGTAGTCACCTCGAGTTACTAATCCAAAAACTCATATCTTTCATTAAAAAAATAGATCCAATGTTTTTAGGGGTTTTTTTAGCCCCTATTTAATCAAAATAAATGAAATAAAGTGTTGGGTTAATGAGCCCATCTCTATGAATGATCACTAACTCTATAACATGTTTAGAAAGCTTGCAAAAGAATATAGGTTTGCCAATTTATAGCCAATTCTCTTTGTAAAAGATATATGGGAACAATATCTATTTGATATATTTTAGGAGGTTTGTGGGGTAAATTTTCATGGAATTTTTTTTTTGTTTGGAGGTCTATACTCTATGAACCATTATTAAAATGGTGGACCTCCAAAACTCTCCTTAAACCTTGGTTCAGACATGATGAATAAATTATACCTCCAAATCCATCCAAATTCACTATAATGGCCTAATAAATAATTTTATCACATAATACACTTAGAGAATATTCCATCTATGGTACTAAGTTGTACTGGCAGCTGCATGAACCTCTTGAAAATCATGTTTTTACAGGGTTTAGTGATGTTTTTAAGGTATATAACTTGATGGATAGTTTAAAATATTGGGGGAGGATATTTTGGGTCATATTTAACTTATTAAAACCATTAAGAACTCTCTCTACATCATATAAACTCTTATATAGGTTTGCACCAAACAGGCAGTCCAAAAAAGCTAGTGAAAGGAGTCTTAGTCACCTAAATGGGGTGAAATTATAGGTGTATATTATTGTATAAGAACATGTCATGATGTTTAATGATAATTAAGGTATAATACAAGATCAATCACTTGTTCTTAATGTCTTATGTAGGTTTAATTTCCATTCAAGCAATAAACAATTAAATAACTAGGCCTAGTGGACTAGTAGGCCTAATTGGGTCAACAAGTAAAGTTTCATATTGGTATATAGGGATATTGGAGGAGTAAATTTAGGTTCATTAAAACCTTTTAATTTATTATTAAATTCAATCATGGCACTTATCCATGGTTATTATGAAGTAAAGGGCAATTTCCTAGCCTAGTCAACATGCAAGGAGAAGGGTGAGATACTTAGTAACTCATGATGGCCTAATTGAATCACCTTAATGTACTATAAATGTCATTAATTTAGAGTTATTAACCAAATTTTTGCATAGAAATTACTTGAATTGGGTCAACCAAGTCTGCCTCAACCTTCATCACTCCATTTCAATGCCTAAAGTTGTCAATTCAAGACCGCCAATGCATGGAGGGAGTATGGGGAATTTTATAGCTACTTGTAACTAATGATGGTAATTTATGATCTCTACATGCCACATCCACACCAATTTACCACTTTTATCTTTTTATTATTCTATATATTCAAGATCTTAGGCCATTATACATGTCCCTCACCTGGCTATGAGGAAACTCTGCCTAGATTTATATCTTATAGACCTCTTAGACTAATATAATGACTGATTAAACTTCTTCCATATTTGTCTAGTATGTTTATTCTAGTTTTAATTTCATAAATTTCATATTTATCTTCTTTTTTAGGTCCTTACTTCACCTAGATGCTAATAGATGTACTATGTAGGTCATATAACATGCAAAAGTATTGGTGATTGAGCTTGGAGTGGAACCTAATTATTAATTGTCTTGAAATAAAAATTTATTTCATGGCCCTCATGTTCTAACCACATATTATATCCCCTATGTGAAACATCATTTCCTAGACACTCCTGTAAGTAGTAGTTCAGTTGTTTATTTGTATCACTAGTATTGTTTGAGGTCAAATAGAGTAGGTAATGACGTTAGTGCATCACCATCTTTAGATTAGGTTTCCTTTTATGCATCTTTTCCATCCCTATTCACCCCAACATCAGTAGGTATTAGTGATTTGAGCCCTAATGGATGATCCAAGGGATCTAACCCCATAATCTAGAGGTTTAGCCTAGCCATATGTCACCCATAGCCTTGGGATATTTCATGTTACCCCACACTTGGAGGTAAGCTTGAGCATCCTCCTCCTAGGGTGCAATTTGGATGCCTAGTGGGACTAGATTCAAGAAGCATGGAGTACATTCCATCTTCAATTAGTGATCTCAAGTAGTTGTAATCATTGAATAAGTAGATTTGTAATCAAATTTTATTCTAGAAGGCATCACAAGTTCTCTACTCAGGGGTAAGAATATTTGTTATTGATAGTTCACATATTTATGAATATGTCTCATGATGAGTTATGGCTATATATAGAATATAATTCTCTCATACACCTCCTTACCAATATCCTTATGACCCATACCAACCCCACTATGAGCCCTAGCAACCCTACATTCACCCCTATCAACAATATGAGAACCCTTATCAATCCCATGATCCTCTTTTCTACTAAGGATACCACTCTCACCCTCTTTGTGAGCCCTATTCACCACCTTGGTAGCCCATCTATTCTCTTAACTAGCCTTGGAAAGATCACAATACTCCTAGTCAGCCTAGTAATGTCTCAAGTAAATCCATTTCAAACCTTAAGAAAAATTTATTGGGTTATGAGAGACACATGGTGGGTATTGATACACAAAGGAGTTATGGCCAAGACATCCCTATAAACCTAATCATAATTATGAGATATTCATTGAAATAAGTTAAGGGGGATTGGGTATCTATCATGAAAGATAATCAGTCAAGGCCAACCAGTGACATGTTAAATGTAAGTGGTCTTATTACAGACATAGAAGAGAAGCTAGTGGCCCATGTGGGGAACTAAATCTAATTATATTAGCCTTATGTGTCCTCTTTTATCTCACATAAATACTATATTAATCAACCCATCCTCCTTCAAGAGTATACAAAATGTGACTTACCTACTTTGAATTCCATCCAAAAAACCTTTGAAAGGAGGTAATAAGTGTGTGTTAAGAGGGTTGAGTTTCATGGTCCAGATCAGACCTTATAGGGCCATTCACTTCTCAATCATCCTAAGGAGACCTCTGATAAGTTTATACTTGACTTTGAGGCTCACCTTGATAGAGATATTAGATTTGAAAATAATCACTTATTTTAATTAGTGACAACAGCAAGATCAATGCAATCTTATCATAATGTACCTTCATTCATCCCACAACCTAAAACATATGCAAAAGAAGAATCTCCAAAATTCAAGTGTCCAACTTGGAAAAAAGTAGTGTAGTTAAGGGGGAAAGAAGATGAGTCAATATTACATAAAAGTGTTAGATATAAATATAATTATAAAACCATTCAACTCCCACCCCTCCCTCCTCAAGAATCCAATACATTCCCATCATGAAAGACCATTCAAGACAATATGTAGAATAAATATGAGGTTCTAGTTGTCAAAAGTGAGTAGTTGAGTGAAGAGAGTGGAGCACCCATGATACAAATAGATTTGACTTCTCTTATTAAACTCTTTCAAGGATATTCCATTCCACTCCTTGAAAAAGAGCATTTATTTTGTGTGACAAGTGAATAAGATTAAATTTTAGTGACAAATGATAAAGGTGATACAAGTGAACAAGAAGAATAAATCACCATTGGGACACCCCTTAGCAAGGAGAGATATGAATCAGTCTTCCATAATATAAGATAGGGAGAGATTTAGGAAGTTACTTGGATGTAATCTGAGTTATGAGAATAAGACATTTAATTTAGACAAGAAGAGGATGATTTCCAAAACCTTCTTGATGACATGGCAGCCACTCTTTATCATGACAATCTTGAGGAGTGTGAGAGGGAAACATTTGTCCAACTTGTAGTAGATGTAAGACAAGATGATAACCTTCAAGAGTATTTAAATGTTTAATAAAAATTATGTGTTGGTCTTGAAGCTTCTAGTTTAATTAAATATGAAAGATAAATTCTTGGCTACCAATATGAGTTTGTTGATAAGCATGAGATCCTAATAGTGGATAAGGCATTAGATCATGATCATGATAACATAGAATTACAAGAGGAAAATGAGTATCTTTAGAATTATTACATAAACATTTGTCATGAGCATGAAACTCTTTTAGTACTTTCACCACTTATGGGGTAGATTAAGGATGATTCATCTATTGATCTTGTCAAGTGCCATTCACAAGAGGAGTAGACTCAAGATGATGAAAGGAAGTATGAGATGTTTAATTCAATAGTGCCTCAATTTGACAGCCCTAAATATAAATCAAGTGAAGATAATTTGCCCTTTTTATGCCTCATGAGGCTCATGCAGGTCATAAAAGCCTTGGTGATATGTAGTAGTCATGCTTGGAAACTTGCAAAGAGGTTGAAGGCCTTGACAAGTTACCATCTCAGATAGAACAGAATGAAGACATAAGTCAAGGCATGCCAACTAAGTTGTTAAGATAATCACTAAATGTCAGCATGGAAAATCAAAAGTAACCCATGATTGAGTCATAAATTTGATTATTTAAGAAAAATATAGGTAAGTGTGGGATGAATATGATTGGGTACTTAATTCATATAGCTACCATATACACATGAGGAAGGAGGAAGAATATTCAATTTCTCTTCTAATATTCTATGAATATGAAAATTCATTCATCTACAAGTGCAAGTTATCATGCAGTGAACAAGATCTGATTAAAATCCAGTCAACACATGATAATTTACCACCATTATATCATGGGATCAAATGAACTTCCCATTTGATCCTAGAGGAAAATGAAGGTGTGTTAAAGTTATTTGTTTCTATTAGATTATTGTTCGGTTTTAAATAAGTGTGTTAGCACACGATAGTGTGATGGTTGCCTTAGTTTCTTTGGTGTCTTGTTTTATTTCTTATTAGGTTTTAGGGGTTATTTTCCTTGGCATACTTGTGTGTGAGAGGTTGCTATAGTTAAATAGGTTTTCTAATGTGCTAATATGTTTGATAGTCTGTGATATGGCCATCCAAATCATATTTTCATCTTTGTTGGATCATGACTATCATGGAGAGTTAGTGGGTTCCTTTGACTAGTAGGCTATTAAACCCATGTAAGTCACCAAAGATGTTGACATTTTGGCCTCCTAGGCTAAATGTCAAACCCTAAAATAAAATAAAAATACATGAAACCCATCTAATCTTGTTCATGGTGTCTATCACTTATAATGATCTCATAAATGCTCCTCGAAAGTCATTTTAACATTGATTAAGGTTTCATGTTTATGATAGTCATTGTTTGAGAAAATCATCATATGGCATGGCTTGTTTTGAGGTCTTTGGTTGATGTACTAAGTGTTTATATTGTCCATTAAATTATTGATAGATTTATCATGTCTTTTTGAAGTCTGAGGAGTGATCTAAGCTTTGTTTGATAAAATTAAGGATCTTTAGCAAAAGTTAAGGTAATTTGACAAGATTAATGTTACTAGTTTTTATAAGTTTTAAGACTAATTTAATCCATTCCTTGAGAATATACCTTAATATAAAGATGGAGAGGATATCTAAACCTTTTATAAATGATAACATGATATCTGAGTTGTATTCAAGGCTATTTTCTATGACATTCTCACCCAAACTTGTTTCATTCTTAAACTAGCCCTTTAAAGGCATAAAATGACCCTCAAACACCTCATATGAGTATTTTTCATTATAAACATTTGGAAAGGGGAATATTTTAGTGTCTCAATGTATTATAAGGGTCTAATTTCAATCATAAAGTCATTTTAGGGTTGTTTCATATCATAGAGTCCATTTTGGAGCCAACTCCAGCTTTTATTTATCAAATAGGTCCTACACATGGGAAAGTGTGTCCCTTAAACTCACCCCCAACTATAAAACCTTTTCCTAAAACTTTATTTGACTCCCTTTTCCCTCTTTTCATCCTCCAATGGCATTTTAAGACCTGAATCATGAAGAAAATATAGAAAATAAGGTGTTTGTAGGTGCTCTATAGGCTTGTACATATCTGTATGGTTAGTTCTATCTAGAGGAAAATCATACATTATATTAGAGCTCATGGCAGGTTTATTATAGGATTTTTATGACCAAAATGTTCAAGATGGATCCAAAATTGGTCCACTTCTACATCGATCTCTTCGGTATCCTTGGACAAACTCTCAGGTTTTTACTCAATATGTACAAGAGAGAACATGAGGAACTAATCTATTAGGAAAAGTAAAGGTTCTCATGAAATTTACATCATGGGCATTAGTTTTCATATTCATAACCCATGATTTATGAACAATGGCCAAGAATCTAGGTAGTCAAGTTATCTAGTTGATTTATGTAGGGGTTATAATTACATCAATTTTAGTGCAATATTGAAATGCTTTTACAATCAGTGTTTGGATATGTCTTCTACAAGTTCTCACATCTCATTTTCATCACTCTCCACCCCTATTCCACATGTATTGGCCCTATGAGCAATAAAATCTTGAATATGTCACATGGGCAGGTTGTAGACAATGTTGCTTTTTCTTGCAAAGTCTTCAAGGCATGATGATGTAAGTGGATAATGGGTTTGGGTTGTGTGATGGATTATAGTAGTTTACCTAAGTTTATCTTCTTTCCCAAGCATATTTAAGTCACCATCAAGCTAAATAACATCTTCATGGTCCTACCTCTAATGTAGTTATCATGTGTGTGTTATGATCTCCTTTTTAAAGTGAGATCAAGGTAGCTAAAAAGAGTCTTTAGGTTATTTTAAAAATACTCATAATATCCTTCCTTAAGGTCATGATCTACAATGTTACCTCATACTCCCCACTAATTTATACTCAGATCCCTTTCTCATCTTTAATCCCTTAGGAGACGAGTCCCTAGGCACCTATAGGCCTATTGTGCAGAACTAAAAAAGTGAAGTGTTGGCTATTGGGATGGCATATGTAAGGAGTTGATAAACCTAGGGGAGTCATAGGACATATGAAAAATTATTAAAATGAAGATAATAAGGGAATACATGATCAACACCATCTCGACCATCTCAGATAAGCACTCATTTAGGGTTTCTTTTTAATGTAAACATTTATTTGACTGAAAGTTTGAAGAGGGAAATAATATTATGATGAGGATAACAAGGTTCATAGGGTAAAATGGGGGTAGTATAATTCATCCACATATTGGTGGCATTCAATAAAATAATGAAACACCAACCCACCTCTCACCTTCTCACTCACAGTGCAAGATGAGCCATTTTTAAGGTATCTTGAAGTGTATAAAGGGAAAAAATATGAAGACCTTCATAAGGGGAATGTGAATGTTAATAATGTAAAAAAAATTCATCAAATCAAAACCCATCTTTCACACAGTCCATGCATATCCAAGATAACTTACAGGAATGATCATATAAGAAGGCCAATGTGTGTCAAATCATATCCAAAGAGGTGAAGTCTGAGTATGAGAATAAACACCTATGACTTTTTATTTTTAGTCATCAATATATAGTCAATATCTTAGCCCTCTAAGATGGACATAAGGGGCTTGATAGCCTAATAGGCCTAACTTGATACCTACATGTTTGTACCTAAATTGAAGGAAATTAGATTATTTGTGAATATTTGGGGTTGAAAAAACCTAAGGTAAATTAAAGGAAAACATAAAAAAGGCTTTAGGATGGTAAGAGTCTTATTTGAGGCAAAAAGGACACTAAACTCAACCACCAGGATTACACAGACCTAATTGCTCATAAACTCTAGGTAAGTAGATGAGGGTATATAAAGGAAAGAGTTAAAGCAATACTTGGACCTAAGGGTGTTTTCAAAATTTAGAACATGTGATAAGAGTTTCAAACTCCATCATCATTTTAATATAGAAAGGAAACCACTTGGGCCTCTAGCACCTACTATCAAACACTCAGGCTTAATAATGAACGATGACACTTAAGGTAGACCATGAGAAAGAGATTGAGATGGTGATAAGGCACCTAGGTAAGTTTAAAGGGTGTAACAAAGGTTATAAGGCATTAGGATGACATTAGATACACCGATTCACTTATAATAACCTCAAGACTTAGTTTAGGTGTAAATCCATTCTTAACTGACTCAAGACCTCACCTCAATATTGGTGATAGAATCAGACCTCCCAAGCAAATTGAATTTCATGATAAACTGTGAGGTGATGTTATAGGTCATATGGAGAGTGTTTTAGGTAGAAAAAGTTAATAAAATGTAAAATTTTCCCTAATACCCCTCTCGAGTTCCACATTCCTAAGTAGTCACCTTGAGCTACTAATCCAAATGTTCATATCTTTCATAAAAAATTGAATCAAACTTAGTGTTCTTTGGGGGAGTTGGAAATTGTTTTGCACTCAAAATCCATGAAGGAAATATTTTGGTTAAGGATCCCATATCCATGAATGATCACTAACTTTATAACCTACTCAAAAAGCTTTCAAAGGAATGGAGGTCTACCAACTTATAGTTAGTTCTCTCCATACAATCTATATGGGAAAAAAATATCTTTAGGATATTTGAGGTGGTCTGTGGGGTAAATTTTCATGGCAAGGAGTTTTGGTTTGGAGGTCTGTACTCTTCAAACCATCATTAAGATGGTGGACCTCCAAAACCCTCCTTAAACCCTGGTTAAGAACTGATGAAGAAATTAAAACCATAAATTTCACTAGAATGGCCTAATAAACACTTTGGATCACATAATACAATCTAATAATATTCCATCCATGGTACTAGGTTGTATAGATAGGTGTACAGACCTCTTGAAAATCAAGTTTTTATAGGGTTTAGTAATGTTTGTAAGGTAAAAAACTTGATGGAATGTTTAAAATCATGGGGAGGGGGTTAGTATGGGTCATATTTCACCTATTCAAACCAATAAACACTCGTTTCCATCATAGAAACACTCCTTTAGGTCTGCACCAATTATGTAGTCCAGGAAAGCTAGTGAAAGGAGTCCTAGTCACCTAAATGGGGTGAAATTATAGGTGTATACTATTGTTTAAGCACATGTCATGATGTAGCATGCTCATTAAATTCTAATACATGATCAATCACCTATTATTAAGGTCCTATGTATTTTTCATGGCCATTCAAACAACAAACAGTCAAATAACTAGGCTTAGTGGCCTAGTAGGCCTACTTGGGTCAATAAATGAAGTTACATATTGGCATATAGGGATGTTAGAGGTGTTAATTAAATTATATTAAAACCTTGTAAATTATGCATAAAAACTAAAATGGCACTTCTCCATGGTCATTATGAAGGAAAGGATAGTTTCTTATCCTAGTTAACATGCAAAGAGAAGGGTAGGCTGCTTATTAACTCATGGTACCTAATTAAAAAAATTTAATGTCTTGTAAATATCATGAAGATAAGTTTATTGACCATATTTAGGCATTTAAATGCATTGAATTGTGTCATCTAATTATGATTTATCCTCTAGCACTCCATTTCAACACCCAAAGTTATCCATTAAAGACTACTAATGCATGAAGGGAGCATGGGGATTATTATAGATACTTGTAGCTGATGATGAAGTCAATGGTGTTCATTCATAAAATCTACATGCCACATCCATGCTAATTTCCCTTTCTTTCTCTTCTGATTATTTTATATATTTGCTCTTAAGCCATTATACAGATCCCTCACTTAGGTATGAAGAAACTCAGCCTAGATTTATATCTTGTAGACCTCTTATACTAATGAAATGATTGATTCAACTTCTTCCATATTGATCTAGTGCATTTATGTTTGTTTGACTTGCATAATTATCAAATTTATCTTCCTTTGTAATTCCTTATTTTACCTAAATGCTAATATATATTCTATGTGGTTTATATAGCATGAAAAAGTGTTAGTGATTGAGCTTGGAGTGGAACCTAATTGTTAAGTGTCTTAAACTAGACATCTCTTTCATGGCCCTCATGTCTGAGCCACCTATCATAGCCCCTATGTGAAACATTATTGTGTAGACACTCTTGGAGGTAGTAGTTTATTTCTTTTTTTGGTTCACTAGTGTTGTTTGAGGTCAAATAGAGTGGATAATGATATTAATGTATCAACATCTTTAGATTAGGTTTCCTTTTATGCATCCCTTCTATCCCTCTTCACCCCAAGATCAGTAGGTATTAGTGATTTGATCCCTAATGGATACACCAAGGTATATATTCCCATAATCTAGAGGTTTATCCCAGCCATAGGTCACCCACAGCCTGATGCTAATCCTATGTTACCCCAAACTTGGAGGTAGGCCTAAACAACCTCTTCCTAAGGTGAAGTTTGGAGTGTTAACACCACCTTATTTATTATCATAGTTACCTTTCTAGTCCCAAAATTTTATTCTCATTCTGAGTCTTTTCACATTCCATTTTTTGAGATTAGGTTCAAGTTCCTTTTACTCAGCGTTTTATTATTTTCTTTCCCCTAAATGTACCCCAATAATCCTTGAAGTGACTACTTCATATTGGTTGGATTAGGCACCATTTCCTTTTCCACAACCAACATTTTTATTAATAAATGTAGTCACTATAAAAAATGTCCTCTAATTTTTTGGATAAACTAATCTTGCATAGTCTTAAAATATATGTATCCTTGTACTGTGAACTTGGTCATATAGCCATCTATTATAGTCTTCATCTAATAATCTAATACTCAGGACCAATCAATGTCTAGGTTGCATAGTCTTTATAATTTTTCCTTGGTTTAGACTAAAAATTATGTTCTCTTTAGACTAAAGTAATAGTATTCTAATCTAGCTAGCCACATAAATAACAATCTAGGAAACTTTGACTAGAAAATTTTATAAATTTTTCCATATATGTGCTCTTGGATAATCCTCTATAAAAATTTTTTGACTCTTTGTGCTTCTTATTTAGAAAATTTATGGATTATCTCATCTAACCATCTTTTTACGTCTCTCTGACCTAACAAACATCTTATCATATTTTATCCAAATGGGTCCATGCTCATCCTCTATAATACTCTATAGCGTGCTAATTATAGGAATAACTTGTACAACAGAGAGAAAAATAGGGCACAAAAGTTACTATGGTACTACATACCATCAAGATATACAAAGACATACTTAAAGAGCAAGAATAACTCAATTGCTAAAAAAGGTGAAACATAACTGATATAACATTTGATAAACAAATTAAATAAAAATAGAGTATTCAATATGCATTAACCATTTACAAAATAAGATTAGGAAAAATGAATGATTATATTAATCTCTATTAACACATCGAGAACCATATTCTATTACAGTAAAGTGCTATATATAGACTTTTACAACCTATTGTCTCTTCACATTCCAACCTTTCAAGATACAAAAAGAAAGAATCTTCACATTTTTCCATTTCCCAGTTAGGCTTACAAGGCCAAATACATAAAAAAAAATTATACAAGAGACAAAATCATATACTTTGCAAATGTGTCCTTTTATTATACTTTTTAATTTTACCATGCTCCATTCTACATCCAACACTTTAATTTTTCTTTAGCTTTAGTAAAGCAGTAGCCTTGGTTTCATCTAAAACTAAAAGATCATAAAGTATTTGTTTTATCATATTAGTATCTTTTAACAAATATTGAAGAATATTTCTTATAAAAGAAATTTAGAGTTATATTGGAAATGTAGCTTTGAAGCCATAAGACAACATAAATGGTGAATAAATTGTAGTATATTTCATTATTATATGATCAACCCATAATGATTTAAATTGTTTTAAATTCCAATCTTATTTATTATCACTAACTAATTTTTTCATGATTAAAATCATATTTTTATTAAGGGACTCAACTTGTCCATTCTTTTGAAAATAATATTTTGAGGAATGACTAACGAAAATAGAATAACTTCCTAATAATTCTAAATAATCATTCGAAATAAATTGAGGACCATTATCATAAATAATCTCATATGGTACATTGAATCTAGAAAACATCTAATTTTTAAAAAAGAAAATCACTTTAACTGTAACTAGATTTTTTAAAGCTTTGAATTCTAGCCATTTTATAAAATAATCCATGATGGTTAAAAGGTATCTATGAAGAGCTAAAGGAGGATGAATATTTAATATAAAATCAATTCCCAATTTAGTGAAGGATTTTTCTATAATAATAAGATTTAAAGGCATGGTGACTAATCTATCTTTGATAACTAAAAGATTTTTTGGCGAGGATCACCAAATCAATGAATGCATATGATGGAGTGATCTCACAAGTTGAGTAAGTACACATCACAATGAAACTGTTAGTAAATGAAATCATGCATAAAATAATATTGCAAATGAATGACAACTAATGAAATACTCTATACCATCTTAAATTGAAGAATATATATATATATATATATATATATATATATATATATATATATATATATATAGGTTGGAGAGAGATTAAAACCCCACATTCTACTGAATGTGGGACTAATCTTTCTAAATGACCCAAATGACCTCTAGAGCCCTAAACAAGATAATACAATCATGTAGGCAAAATCTAGTGGGAAAAAATCTTACACCAATACCCCCTATAAGCGCAGATTAGGTATGTGATGATATAAAAAATAGGTCCCAATAATAAGACTTGATAAAGTACCCATGTACAAAAAAATATCTCATAAAGTAGAGAAAAGGAAAAAACCTATAGGAAAACTCCTCCAAAAAAAGAGATAGAAGTAAAGAGGCTAGAAGGCCCCCATAAAGCTTTCAAACTGGACTGCACCCTAAGAAGAGCTCTTAGATGAATGAAATTTCTCTCAATGAAGTGTTTGGTGAAGATATAAACAACCTACTCTAAAGACTATAAAAATACTAAGTCAATGACCTGCTCATGAATCAGCTCCTAAATGTAGTGCACATGAATTTTGATGTGTTTGGTCCTCTAATGAAGGACTAGATTCTTAATAATCTGAATGGTGCTTTAGTTGTCACAAAATATAATTGTAGGTTACTTGATCTAGATACTGAACTCATAAAGAATATGCTAAAACCAAATAGCCTCTGTAGCTACATTAACAAATGCCCTATACTCTACCTCTATGAAAGATAGAGAAATAGTGTTCTAATTTTTACTCGACCAACTAATGGGGTCACAACCCAATGAGAAACTATAACCTGAAGTGGACTTATGACTCTTAGTGTTGTCATCCCAATCTAAGTTTGTGTAGCTAACCAAGTCAAAATATGAATCAAACTTGTAGTGTATCCCATACTTATGTGAACCTTGAATATAGTGCAAGATCCTCTTAGATGTTTTCTAGTGTAGCTCATGGGGTTCTTGTATGAATCTCAAAATAATTCCAATATCATAAGAGATGTCAGGTTTGGTATGAGTCAAGTAAATATGGCTACTAAAAATTTATTGATACAAAGTAGCATTGACCAATCCAATGGAATAATCTACCTCAAGCTTGACTCTAGATAGGAATGGAGTTGGAGACGATTTAAAATCAGCCATATAAAATCATGCTAATAGATCAAGAGAGTACTTGGGTTGTGAAAGTGAAATCCTCAAATCTATCTAAGTGACCTCAATGACAAAGAAGTAGTGTAATAGGCCCAAGTCAATCATGGTGAATCTATTCTAAGGATTTCTCTTCACTAGTGAGATAGTCAAAGAAGAAATCCTTGTGATCAAAAGGTCATCAACATATAAAACCAGTATCAATAATGAATCATCCTACTACAAAAAGTACACATTGGGTTCTAAATGGCATCTAGTGAAGTTTGAAGTAAGAAGGAATGAATCCATTTTGGCATACCAAGCATGAAGGTCTTGTTTAAGGCCATAAATGAATTTTCTAATTTTACACACTAAATAAGAATCCTAAATAAAACTAGGTGGTTGATCCATGTAGATATCATCCTTAAGGTCTTTGTGAAAAAATTCACTCTTCATGTCCATTTGATGTGTTGTCCCCCAAAAATATCACTCATTTTTGGGACAACATTTGAACTATTTTGGTCCTACAGACCAAAATTGTCTCTTCCCTTTTCAAAATTTGTCTTGGGCATTTAAATTCCTCATTTTTCAAGCTTTTCAGAAATCTACGGACTCTGCAGGCTTAAATCTATGGACTCTACAGGCTTAAATCTACAGACTCTACAGGCTTAAATCTATGGACTCTGCAGGAAGAGAAAATCTATAGACTCAATAAGAAGAGAAAATCTATAGATTTTAAAGACCAAGTTCAATGGGCTTTACAGGTTGATTTCTATAGACTTGGTTTCTACGCACTCTGTAGGCAGGTTCATTTCTACAAGTTCAACAGGCTTCACGACTCTGCAGGTAGGTTCAATCAAAAGAATCAGTTTCTAACACTTGGTCATTTTTGAGATTGGTTCAGTGCCTTGGTTCAAACAAAAATCTCCATCAGCAAGCATCAACAGTAGGTTCAATGCATTTGGTTCAACAGTTGGTTCAATGTCAAATGGTTTGTCAGTCAGTTCAAGGCTTTGTTTGAACCATTGAACCAAAACTTGGTTCAACGATTGGTTCAACATCTTTTGGTTCAATGTCTTTTGGTTCAAAAATTAGTTCATCACTTTGGTTCATATAATTGAACCACCGACTTGAACCATTTTGGTTCAAAGCTCGATTTAACTGATTGGTTCAATGAAGTGGTTCAACAGTGGGTTCATCGGCTTGAACCATTTTGGTTCAACCAAACAGTTCAACACTTGCTTCAACCAAGCGGTTCAATCAAACAGTTCAACAATTGGTTCATCAGCTTAGTTCAAAGGAGCGGTTCAAAGGAGCGATCCAATGTAAAAGTTCAAAGAGCCTCCCAAAGGGCAAGTACCCTTACAGAGGGCACTTGGTTGAAAAAAACACCCTTTGAAAGGGTCATTTTTTGAAGAAGGCTACAAAGGTAAATTGCTTCAAAAATTTTGTTTAAGGCAGACAGTCATATTCTTTCAGACTTTTGTCTAAAGGAATTCCTTTAGACAAAAAGCTTGAAGGAGTTTGGGAAAGTAAATGTGGGCAGAAAGCCCAAATAAATTTACAAATAAACAAAGGTAAAGTGATTGAACATTCTGCAGACTTTTTGTCTGCAAGAAATTTTCGCAAACTTTTTGTCCCCGAGAATTTGCCCATAGAGAAAGCTCAGGGAAAATACCCACGGGAATTATCTGTAGGAAAGCCCAAAGAATAGTCCACTAAAGAAAAGGCCATCAAAGGACCTCGAAGGGCAAGTGCCCTTCTGGGGTACTCTCAGCTGCCAAATTAAATATACTTCCCTGAAGCCGAAGGGTCACCTTCCCTTCGGGAAGATGTAAAACAAGAAGCCCGAAGGCCATTCAAAGATCATTTCTTAAAGCCTGAAAGGGTAGTTTCTTTCCAAAAATGTGCCAAACAAAAAATCCAAAGAAAGACCAAGGGGTGATGTGCCTGAAGACGTCAAATTCAACACTATGAACTAGCCATTGAAAACATAGTGATGGGCGCACGAACGTCAATTTTAAAGATCATAAAATAACCATTGAATCTATAGACCCGAATGCATTCACAGACTTCAAGGACAAGACCAATAGAAAGTGAGGAATGAATAGATTAACAAATTAAATCTAGGACCCAATTCAATTAACCAAAAAAGGAGGAACGATGAAGGTAAAATTAGATCGCCAGGTGGACATTGAAAGTTGTAAACTTTCAATAGCGTGGCTTGTTTCTCTACACTGATAAAATCAAATGGGTAAATGCCCCTAAGTTCCAACCTATCTTCTTAAATAGATTCCAATGTAACATGATGTGTTACTACTCCTGAGTCCTTCTTGAAGAGGCTAAATAAGGGACTCTCTTCTATTATAAATAGATCTCTTTTTGACAATCAGAATGAAACTCTGCCCAAATTGAAAGGCACTTCTAAGACTTTGAGCTCAGTTTGTTGATCATATTTTTTTATTGGAATAAGAAAGCAAGTGATTTTTTAGACTTTGTGCTATAATATCTTTGTTGTTGAGGAAACTATTCTTATGTCTTTTTCCTTGATATATTCTCTGTTCCTTTAATTCAACAAGCAGGATTAGTGATAGCAGTCAAGAAGATGTACTGAAGAGTTAACTGTGGAGAGACATTGTGCCCCCATAATTGCATTTTAGTGTGTTTTCTTTTCAATTATGTGTAAAGGACCTTGGGACGACTTTGTGCCCTCATTGTCCTTCATATCTTACTCTTGAGCAATTTAGGTCGAGACTTTGTGTTGCATCTCAATTTGCTGGTTATTACATCTTTTGTTACATTTTACTATTACTACCTGGAGTATTCTTGTGGCTTGCTAAATAGTACTTCTGAAAGAAGAGGAGTGCTTTCTATCATTTTCCTTGGGTTTCTCCTTTGATTTGCATGCATCATCTCTAAAGAAAGAGAGATGGATGATTTGTCCTACCCTTGAGTATTATTTTCTATTCACATATATATATCATACCTACAAGGAACCTCCCCTTGATGAGAGGAGAGATCAGTGTCCTTCTGATATGGTAAACCTACACATTTGGAAGACTAATCTTCCTACTTTGGTTGATCAGACCTATTTTGTTTATCAGTACACTAATCGACAAAATATTCAACCAACAGTTTTTGGTGACTCTGTTAGGGATATAAAATCCATTATCCATTTATAATCTATCCATTCACCTCCACACTAACTAGGAAAGAATGCACCATTTAAAGCCTCAAGCTTTAAATAAAGCAAGGTCAATTATTTTCAATTTTTATTTCACAATTTGTCAGATTCAAGGTATACACAAAGCCAAAGGGCTAAAGGTATCGTTGACCCTGTATTTGAGTTGGTACAACAAAGTGATTTTGATCTATTTCCTTCACCACCTCATCTCCAATGAACCAAGAGCTTTCCTACTACTAAAGTCAAATCTCCATTTCTAGATGAAGTATCTACTTTTGTTGTTGTTATAGCTTTTCCAATAGTTACCCCTTTGAGATTTGTTATCCCTCCTTTTCATAATCCTATAATGGCAGTTCAAGGCCCCTGGGGTAATGCTTTTGGTCCTCTCAATCTTACTCCACATCTACATGAGCTTCCATGCAGTTTAAGGAAGAATTTTCCAAAATTCTATGGTGATGGAAAAGTTCACCCTGATGATCACATTGCAGCTTTTAGCATAGCTTGTGGAGTAATCAGAGTAGAATTTAAAGATATAGTAGTCAGGCTTTTGTAGAAACATTACAAGGTGATACTGCAGATTGGTTTTATCATTTACAGGCTCGGTCAATGACTGATTAGAATACTCTCAAAGCTACGTTTGAAGCCAGATTCAAACCTACAGAAGATACACATACACTTCTAGCTCAACTTACACAGATGAAGAAAGAGCCTCATGAACCAATGAGGGACTTCATAGCCAAATTTAACAAACTGAGGAACAAAATCCCTATAATTGCTCAACCTACAGCTGAGAATCTCAAATGTTTTTTCATTAATTCTCAGCTACCTAAAGTAAGTTTTCTCTTGAGACGTGATGGTCAAATAGATCTTGTTGCAGCTCAACTTTTGGCCACTAAGGTAGAAGATGATCTCATCTTAGTAGGGAAGATAAGAAGAGATCCAAATAGAAATAGAGCCTCATCATCTTCTAAATATGCATCTATAGGCACCATAGATCTAATGGTGTAGAAATTGGCAAATGAGTTGCATGCTCTAAAAAATCAAATGGCTCAAGTAATGTCTTATGCTCCTTCATACAGAAGGACATTCCCAAATCAATCATATCAGGGCAATGCTACCAAGAATCAAGGGAAACAGAATTGCCTTCCTCCCCCACAAGGGAAACATGCCCTGAAAGCTCCTCTAACCAATTCAGCAATGGGATATCTTGAAGTAGAATCAGAGTTCTCTCTCTAGCCTAAATTGAATCAAGAAAATGACATTGATCTCTTTGAAGACAATCAAGAAGAATCAGCTGGCGACTCCCACATTGGTTTCCTAAATTATCAAGATGAACCTAAAAGCAATGGAGAAGATTTTGACAGATTATATGCAGTGTTTACCAGATCCAAGAACCAATTAGTCTAGTAGGCTGATAAAGAGAAGATAGAAGAGCAACCTCAACCAACAATTACAATTGCTAAGCATGCAACCACTCTGCTTTTTTAGTCAAAGGATCTGGTGATCACCCAAAATGTAAGTACATCAATTTCACCTTCACCTTCTACTCCCATTTTGCAAACTATCCCTCCTCCCATCCCTCCTAAAACCCAAAAGGTTGAAATGCTTTCCTCTGTTCTTAGTCCCATTCAACCATTTGACATAATTGATCATGTCAAAAAGAGAAAAATATAAATGTCTGAATTTGAATACTTGCAGTCCAATCCTGATCAATTGGATAAGTTGGTCCAATGTATCAAGAACCAAACCATCCTGTAGGGTAAAAGGTTAAGAAAATAATTCTTGATTTCCTAAAGAACATGCCCATTCCAAATAATCTTGTCATTACTCCTCCAGCTACCCCTAGGAAAATAGAACCTTTCTATGTTTCCCTATTAATAAATGGTTATCAACTCAATAATTGCATCATTGATTCCAGGGCATCTGACAATGTCATGCCTACTAAAGTAGCTGAGTCTCTAGGTCTTATAATGACCAAAACTTTTGGGAGATGTTTTTCCATGGAGAACAAGCAAGTACCATTGCTGGGACAAATCAAAGATGCCCAATTTGCATTGACAGCCTTTTTTGACAAGAAAATCAGGATGACTATCTTGGTGGCTGATGTCCTAGCATCCTATGGCATTTTTCTCGAACAAAATTTCTACAAGGATGTGGGAGGAGAGCTAAACATTGACTTGTCTGAGGAAAGGATCCCTCTCCAAGGTGTGATAAAGAGATTACTCCCTGAAAAGGAGGCAAAATATGTGGTCATCCAAACATTAGCCCCTACAGCACAAATTTTGTTTGAGTCTTCAGGCAGGGGTAATTATTTCTTTACCACAGAGGATGTTCATGTTTCTATAGATGAAATTCATGTAGCTAAAAATCCAATAATTTATCCAAACAAGACTTCAAGAGAATTGGTAGGGC
This sequence comes from Torreya grandis, assembly GCA_037957365.1. Lineage (NCBI taxonomy): Eukaryota > Viridiplantae > Streptophyta > Pinopsida > Cupressales > Taxaceae > Torreya > Torreya grandis. Next base: position 2,394,708 of record JARHVA010001095.1, on the reverse strand, counting down.
ACAGTACAAGTAAGGAAGGATCTTCCATCTCTAATAAAAAGAAATCTGATAGGAAAGCAGCTTCTGATGATGCTTCGATCCTGAAATCCAATGGCAGAAATTTTTCCACCAACGATGTAGTTGGGACTGTGTTGATATCTTCTGAAGGAGATATTCTTCCTTCATGCAATTTGTAAGTCAGTAACACCAACAACACAGCTAGATGTGAATCTCTGTTGCTTAGATTGAAGATTGCTCAAGATGAAAAAGTCAAACTCCTTCACATCAAAGGATATGTTAATCTAATAGTTTGTCAAGAGTTTGATGTGGACAATCCAATCATACGTTGGACTAAACCAAAAGAACAACTAATTATGATAATAGACCATGTTGCTGCAAATCAAAATCAGGCAAAGGAACCCTTTGCTAAGAAAGCAAGGAGTTATGGTTTTCAATTTGAAGACCACATCCTGCCATAGGACAAGAAGAAAAAGCCAAAGGGAAAATGCAAAAAAATGGTTTCCTGGTGGAGAGATCCATTCACCCATCACCGTTTCTAGGGATAAAATGTCTTCTTGCTGGTTTACCAAGATAGAGCACTATTTTCACTATCTCTCAAGAAGCAACATCTAAAACACTTCAACTCTTGAAGTATCAGATCATTACATCTGTATATATGTATATTTGTATAGTTTTTAATTCTATTTTGTTTTTTTTGTTTCTATTTTTGATGCCTTCCATTTTTGGGTAACATGACTCTATAACCCAATGGTACACATCAAGACATTAGAGATTCTAGATTCTACTCCTTTCAATTATTTTTGCAATTGACAAAAGTTCCCTAACTAGAGCTAGCTGTTGTCCCCCAAAAATATCACTCATTTTTGGGACAACATTTGAACTATTTTGGTCCTACAGACCAAAATTGTCTCTTCCCTTTTCAAAATTTTTCTTGGGCATTCAAATTCCTCATTTTTCAAGCTTTTCAAAAATTTACAGACTTTGCAGGCTTAAATCTACAGACTCTATAGGCTTAAATCTACGGACTCTGTAGGAAGAGAAAATCTATGGACTCAACAAGAAGAGAAAATCTACGGATTTTGTACACCAAGTTTAATGGGATTTATAGGTTAATTTTTATAGACTTGGTTTCTATGGACTCTACAGGCAGGTTCATTTCTACAAGTTCAACGGGCTTCACGACTCTGCAGGTGGGTTCGATCAAAAGATTCAGTTCTTAACACTTGGTCATTTTTGGGATTGGTTTAGTGCCTTGGTTCAAAAAAAAATCTCCATTAGCAAGCATCAGCAGTAGGTTCAATGCATCTGGTTCAATGGTTGGTTCAACATCAAATGGTTCGTCAGTTGGTTCAAGGCTTTGTTTGAACCGTTGAACCAAAACTTGTTTCAACGGTTGGTTCAATGTCTTTTGGTTCAATGTCTTTTGATTCAACGGTTAGTTCATCACTTTGGTTCATTCAATTGAACCATTGGCTTGAACCATCATCTTGAACCATTTTGGTTCAAAGCTTGGTTCAATCGATTGGTTCATCGAAGTGGTTCAATAGTGGGTTCATCGGCTTGAACCATTTTGGTTCAACCAAACGGTTCAACACTTGGTTCAACCAAGCAGTTCAATCAAACAGTTCAATAGTTGGTTCATCAGTTTGGTTCAAAGGAGCGGTTCAAAGGAGTGATCCAATGTAAAAGTTTAAAGAGCCTACTGAAGGACAAGTGCCCTTGCAGAGGGCACTTGGTTGACAAAAACACCCTTCAAAAGGGTCATTTTCGAAGAAGGCCGTAAAGGTAAATTCCTTCAAAAAATTTGTTTAAGGGAGACAGTCATAATTCTTTCAGACTTTTATCTGAAGGAATTCCTTCAGATAAAAATATTAAATGAATTTGGGAAAGCAACTATGGGCAAAAATTCCAAAGAAATTTACAAAGAAACAAAGGCAAAGTGATTGAACATTCCGTGAACTTTTTGTCTATGGGAATTTGCCCGCAGAGAAACCCTGGGGAAAATACCTGTGGGAATTATCCGTAGGAAAGCCTGATGAATAGTCTACTAAATAAAAGGCCTCCGAAGCACCCTAAAGGGTAGGTGCCCTTGCGAGGGACTCTCAGCTACCAAATTAAAGAATACTTCCCTGAAGCCGAAGGGTCACCTTCCCTTCGGGAAGATGTAAAACAAGAAGCCCAAAGGCCATTCAAAGATCATTTCTTAAGGCTTGAACGGGTAGTTTATTTCCATAAAAGTGCCAAACAAAAAAGTTGAAGAAGGACCAAGGGGTGACGCACCCGAAGACATCAAATTCAACAAAGTGAACTAACCATTGAAAACATAGTGACAAGCGTGTGAACATCAATTTTAAAGCTCATAAAATAGTCATTAAATCTACAGACCCAAATGCATTCACAGACTTCAAGGCCAAGAATAGCAGAAAGCAAGGAAGGAATAGAATAGAAAATTGAATCTAGGACCCAATTCAATTAACCAAAAAAGGAGGAATGATGAAGGTAGGATCAGATCACCAGGTGGACATTGAAAGTTGCAAACTTTCAATAGCATGACTTGTTTATCTGCATTGATAAAATGAAATGGGTAAATGCCCCTAAGTTATAGCCTGTCCTCTTAAATAGATTCCAATGCAACATGATGTGTTACTATTCCCAAGTCCTTCTTAAAGAGGCTATATAAGGGACTCTCTTCTATTGTAAATAGATCTCTTTTTGACAATCAAAATGAAACTCTGCCCAAATTGAAAGGCACTTCTGAGACTTTGAGCTTAGTTTGTTGATCATATTTTGTTATTGGAATAAGAAAGCAAGTGATTTTTTAGACTTTGTGTTGTAATATCTTTGTTGTTGGGGAAATTGTTCTTATGTCTTTTTCCTTGATATATTCTTTGTTCCTTTAATTCAACAAGCAGGATTAGTGATAACAGTCAAGAAGATGTCCTAAAGAGTTAACTGTGGAGAGACTTTGTGCCCCCATAATTGCCTTTCAGTGTGTTTTCTTTTTAATTCTATGTAAAGGACCTTGGGAAAACTTTGTGCCCTCATTGTCCTTCGTATCTTACTCTTGAGCAATTCAGGTGGAGACTTTGTGCTGCATCTCAATTTGCTGGTTATTACATCTTTTGTTACATTTTGATATTACTACCTAAAGTATTCTTGTGGCTTGTTGAATAGTAATTTTGAAAGAAAAGGAGTGTTTTTTGTCATTTTCCTTGAGTTTCTCCTTTGATCTGCATGCATCATCTGTGAAGAAATAGAGATGGTTGATTTTTCCTACCCTTGAGTATTATTTTCTATTAACACACACACACAGATATATATATATATATATATATATATATATATATATATATATATATATATATATATATATATATATATATATATATATATATCATACCTTCAAGGAAACTCCCCTTGATGAGAGGAGAGATCAATGTCCTTCTGATGTGGTAAACCTACACATTTGGACAACTAATCTTCCTACTTTGGCTGATCAGACCTATTTTGTTTATCAATACACTGATCGACAAAATATTCAACCAATAATTTTTGGCAACTCTGCTGGGGATATAAAATCCATTATCCATTTATAATCTATCCATTCACATCCACACTAACTAGGAAATAACGCACAATTTAAAGACTCAAGCTTTAAATAAAGCAAGGTCAATTCTTCTCCATTTTTGTTTCACAATCTGGCAGATTCAAGGTATACACAAAGCCAAAGGGCTAAAGGTATCATTGACCCTATATTCAAGTTGGTACAACAAAGTGATTTTGATCTATTTTCTTCACCATCATGTCTCCAATGAACCAAGATCTTTCCTCCTACTAAAGTTAGATCTCCATTGCCAGACGAAGTATCTACTTCTGTTGTTAATAAAGCTTTGCCTATAGTTACCCCTCTAAGATTTGTTATCCCTCCTTTTCATAATCCTACAATGGTAGTTCAAGGCCCCTAGGGTAATGCTTTTGGTCCTCTCAATCTTACTCCACATCTACATGAGTTTCCATGCAGTTCAAGGAAGAATTTCCCCAAATTCTATGGTGATGGAAAAGGTCACCCCGATGAGCACATTGTAGCTTTTAGTATAGCTTGTGGAGTAATCAGAGTAGAATTTGAAGATGTAGTAGTCAGGATTTTTGTAGAAACATTACAAGGTGTTGATGCGAATTGGTTTTGTCATTTATAGGCTCAGTCAGTGACTGATTAGAATACACTCAAAGCTAAGTTTGAAGCCAGATTCAAACCTACAGAAGATGCACATACACTTCTGGATCAACTTACACAGATGAAGAAAGAGCCTCATGAACCAATGAGGGACTTCATAGCCAAATTTGACAAACTGAGGAACAAAATCCCTATAATTGCTTGACCTATAGCTGAGAATCTCAAATGCTTTTTCATTAATTCTTAACTACCTGAAGTAAGTTTTCTCTTGAGATGTGCTAGTCAAATAGATCTTGTTGTAGCTCAACTTTTGGCCACTGAGGTAGAAGATGATCTCATATTAGTAGGAAAGATAAGAAGAGATACAAATAGAAATAGATCTTCATCATCTTTTGAATATGAATCTATAGGCACCACATATCTAATGGTGCAAAAATTGGCAAATGAGTTGCATGCTCTCAAAAAGCAAATGGCTCAATGAATGTCTTTTGCTCCTTCATACAGAAGGACATTCCCAAATCAGTCATATCAGGGCAATGCTGCTAGGAATCAAGGGCAATAGAATCACCTTCCTCCCCCATAAGGGAAACTTGCCCTGGAAGCTCCTCCAACCAATTTAATAATGGGATATCTTGAAGCAAAATTAGATTTCTCTTTCCAGCCTGAATTGAATCAAGAAAATGATGTTGATCTCCTTGAACACAATCAAGAAGAATCAGCTGGCGACTCCCACATTGGTTTCCTAAATTATCAAGATGAACTTGGAAGCAAAGGAGAAGCTTTTGATGGATCATATGCAGTGTTTACTAGATCCAAGAACTAATCAGTCCAGTAGGCTGATAAAGAGAAGACAAAAGAGCAACCTCAAACAACAATTACAATTTCTAAGCATGGAACCACTCTGCCTTTTTAGTCAAAGGATATGGTGATCACCCAAAATGTAAGTACATCAATTTCACCTTCACCTTCTACTCTCTTTTTGAAATCCATCCCTCCTCCCATCCCTCCTAAAACCCAAAAGGTTGAAATGATTTCCTCTATTCCTAGTCCAATTCAGCCATTTGACATAATTGATCATGTCAAAAAGACAAAAATACAAATGTCTAAATTTGAATACTTACAGTCCAATCCTGATCAATTGGATAAGTTGGTCCAATGTATCAAGAACCAAACCATCCCTATAGAGTAAAAGGTTAAGAAAATAATTCATGATTCGCTAAAGAACATGCCCATTCCAAATAATCTTGTCATTACTCCTAAAGCTACCATTGGGAAAATAGAACCTTTCTATGTTTCCCTATTATTAAATGGTTATCAACTCAATAATTGCATCATTGATTCCAAGGCATCTGATAATGGCATGCCTGCTAAAGTAGCTAAGTCTCTGGATCTTACATTAACCAAAACCTTTAGGAGATGTTTCTCAATGGAGAACAAGTAAGTACCATTGCTAGGACAAATCAAAGATGCCCAATTTGTATTGGCAGCCTTTCCAAACAAGAGAATCAGGATGATTGTCTTGGTGGCTGACGTCCCAGCATCTTATGGCATTTGCTCAGAGGAAATTTATGCAAGGATGTGGGAGGAGAACTAAACATGGACCTGTTTTAGGCAAAGATCCCTATCTAAGGTGTGATAAAGAGATTGCTCCCTAAAAAAGAGGCAAAATACGTGGTCATCCAAACATCAACCCCTACAACACTAATTTTGTTTGAGTCTTCAAGCATGAGTAATTATTTACTTACCACAAAGGATGTTCATGTTTCTATAGATGAAAGTCCTATAGCTGATAATCCAAGAATTGATCCAAACAAGACTTTAGGAGAATTAGTAGGGCACAGTACAAGTAAGGAAGGATCTTCCATCTCTAATAAAGAGAAATCTGATAGGAAATCAGCTTTTGATGGTGCTTCGATCCTGAAATCCAATGACAACAATTTTTCCACCAATGATGGAGTTGGGACTATGTTGATATCTCCTCAAGGAGATATTCTTCCTTCATACAATTTGCAAGTCAGCAACACCAACAACACAGTTAGATGTGAATCTCTGTTGCTTGGATTGAATATTACTCAAGATGAAAAAGTCAAACTCCTTTACATCAAAGGAGATGTTAATCTGATAGTTTGTCAGGAGTTTGATGTGGACAATCCAATCATATGCTGGACTGAACCAAAAGAACAACTAATTATGGCAATAGACCATGCTGCAACAAATCAAAATCAGGCAAAGGAAGCCTTCACCAAGAAATCAAGGAGTTATGGTTTTCAATTTGAAGACCACATCCTGCCATGGGACAAGAAGAAGAAAAAGCCAAAGGGAAAAATAAGAAAATTGGTTTCCTGGTGGAGAGCTCCATTCTCTCATCACCATTTCTAGGGACAAAATGTCTTCTTTTTGTTTACCAAGATAGAGCACTATTTTCACTATCTCTCAAGAAGTAGCATTTGAAACACTTCAACTCTTGAAGTATCAGATCATTACATCTATATATATGTATATTTGTATAGTTTTTAATTCTATTTTGTTTTATTTGTTCTCATTTTCGATGCCTTTCATTTTTGGGTAGCACGACTCCATAACCTAATGGTACACATGAAGACACTGAAGATTCTAGATTCTACTCCCTTCAATTCTTTTTGCAATTGATAGAAGTTCCCCAACTAGAGCCAGCTGTTGTCCCCCAAAAATATCACCTATTTTTGGAACAACATTTGAACTATTTTGGTCCTACAGACCAAAATTGTCTCTTCCCTTTTCAAAATTTGTCCTAGGCATTCAAATTCCTCATTTTTCAGGCTTTTCAGAAATCTACGAACTCTGCAGGCTTAAATCTATGGACTCTTTAGGAAGAGAAAATATACGGACTCAGCAAGAAGAGAAAATCTACAAATTTTGTAGACCAAGTTCAATGGGATTTACAGGTTGATTTCTATAGACTTGGTTTCTATGGACTTTGTAGGTAGGTTCATTTCTACAAGTTCAATGGGCTTCATGACTCTATAGGCAGGTTCAATCAAAATAATTAGTTTCTAACACTTGGTCATTTTTAGGATTGGTTCAATGCCTTGGTTCAAACAAAAATCTCCATCAACAAGCATCAACAGCAGGTTCAATGCATTTGGTTCAACGGTTGGTTTAACGTCAAATGGTTCATCAGTCGATTCAAGGCTTTGTTTGAACCATTGAACAAAACTTGGTTCAACATCTTTTGGTTCAACATCTTTTGGTTTAACAATTAGTTCATTACTTTGGTTCATTCAATTGAACCATTGGCTTGAACCATTTTGGTTCAAAGCTTGTTTCAACCGATTGGTTCAACGAAGTGGTTCAACAGTGGGTTCATCTACTTGAACCATTTTGGTTCAACCAAGCATTTCAATCAAACAGTTCAACAGTTGGTTCCTCAGTGTGGTTCAAAGGAGCGATCCAATGAAAAAATTTAAAGAGCCTCCTGAAGGACAAGTACCCTTGTGAAGGGCACTTGGTTGACAAAAACACCCTTCAGAAGGGTCATTTTCTAAGAAGGCTGCAAAGGTAAATTCCTTTGGAAATTTTGTTTAAGGCAGATAGTCATAATTCTTTCAAAATTTTGTCTGAAGGAATTCCTTCAGACAAAAATCTCAAAGGAATTCAGGAAAGCAACTACAAGCAGAATTCCTAAATAAATTTACAAAGAAACAAAGGCAAAGTGATTGAACATTCCACAGACTTTTTGTCTACAGGAAATTTCCATAGACTTTTTGTCTGCGGAAATTTGCCCGTGGAGAAAGCCCAGGGAAAATACTTGTGAGAATTGTCTGCAGGAAAGCCCGATGAATATTCCACTAAAGAAAAGGCTGTTGAAGGACCCTGAAGGGAAGGTGCCCTTGCGGGGGACTCTCGGCGGCCAAATTAAAGAATACTTCCCTGAAGCTGAAGGGTCACCTTCCCTTCGGGAAGATGTAAAACAAGAAGCCCGAAGGCCATTCAAAGATAATTTCTTAAGGCCCAAAAGGGTAGTTTCTTTCTAGAAAAGTACCAAACTAAAAATCTGAAGAAGGACCAAGGGGTGATGCACCCGAAGACATCAAATTCAACACAACAAACTAGTTGTTGAAAACATAGTGACAGGCGCATGAATGTCAATTTTAAAGCTCATAAAATAACTATTTAATCTACAAACATGAATGCATTCACAGACTTCAAAGCCAAGACCTAGAAAATTTAGGAAGGAATAGAACAACAAATTAAATCTAGGACCTGATTCAATTAACCAGAAAAGGAGGAACGATGAAGGTAGGATCAGATCGCCAGGTGGACATTGAAAATTGTAAACTTTCAATAGCATGACTTGTTTCTCTACATTGATAAAATCAATTGGGTAAACTCCCCTAAGTTCCAGCATATCTTCTTAAATATATTTCGATCCAACATGATGTGTTATTGTTCTTGAGTCCTTCTTGAAGAGGCTATATAAGGGACTCTCTTCTATTGTAAATAGATCTCTTTTTGACAATCAAAATGAAACTCTGCCCAAATTGAAAGGCACTTCTAAGACTTTGAGCTCAGTTTGTTGATCATATTTTGTTATTGGAATAAGAAATCAAGTGATTTTTTAGACTTTGTGATGTAATATCTTTGTTGTTGAGGAAACTATTCATATGTCTTTTTCCTTGATATATTCTATGTTCTTTTAATTCAACAAGCAAGATTAGTGATAGCAGTCAAGAAGATGTCTTGAAGAGTTAACTTTGGAGAGAATTTATGCCCCCATGATTGCCTTTCAGTGTGTTTTATTTTCAATTCTGTGTAAAAGACCTTGGGATGACTTTGTGCCCTCATTGTCCTCTGTATCTTACTCTTGAGCAATACAGGTGGAGACTTTGTGTTGCATCTCGATTTGCTGGTTATTACATCTTTTGTTACATTTTTCCATTACTACCTGGAGTATTCTTGTGGCTTGTTGAATAGTACTTCTAAAAGAAGAGGAGTGTTTTCTATCATTTTCCTTGAGTTTCTCCTTTGATCTGCATGCATCATCTCTGAAGAAAGAGAGATGGATGATTTGTCCTACCCTTGAGTATTATTTTCTATTAACATATATATATATATATATAGCATACCTATAGGGAACCTCCCCTTGATGAGAGGAGAGATCAGTGTCCTTCTGATGTGGTAAACCTACACATTTGGATGACTAATCTTCCTACTTTGGCTGATCAGACCTATTTTGTTTATCAGTATGTTGATCGACAAAATATTCAACCAACATGATGTACACTCCATCTATGTGTTATGGATATAGTAAGTGTGATTCTGATTAAATTCATCTTGGCTACAGGTATAAAATTCTCTAAGTAATTGAAGTCAAATACCTATGAAAATACCTTGGCTACCAATTTAGCCTTGTACTTATTAATAAACCCATCTGCAATATACTTGATCTGATATATCTAGTGATATTGAACCATCTTCCTTTCCTCAAGAAGAAAAGTTAAATCCTAAATGTGATTGATAATCAAGGAATCATATTCTTCATCCATGACTCTATCCCACTTAGGTATTCCTGAAGCCTCTCTAAAAGTCTGCAAATTCATCATAGAATCAAAAAAGGCATGTGGTCCTCTCTAAAAAAATTCTTGAGTATGTTTATCATCATCTAGATCCCTTTCCCAAGTAGCGGCACTCTCGAGTGTCTATCTATCCCAAAGAGGGCTTGAAATGGGTAAGTCAAGTGTCGAATCCTCATCCTCTGATCCATATCTAAAATTGGATAAGGATGACTCCCCATGACTCTACTCACTATTAGAATTGAAGAAGAAGAAGAAGAACTGACTTCTACCTCAATAACCTACTATGAATTATTTAAATTCTCAAATTGATTATCCAAACTGAGTGAAACTAATGTAGAGGGAGAAGTGTCAAGTAAAGAGTCGGTGGGACTCTCCTAAAACATAACACTCTTCTTGATGAAAAAATAATGAGTCATAGGATGAATAATTATATAACCCTTGACCTCATCTAGATGACCAAAAAAATTCAAGGTTTAGATTGAACCTTTATAGCCTTGCATTTATTTTTAAGAATGTGTGCCATCACTGATGATCTAAAGACCCTAAAATGTTACACCCCTAGTTTCTTATTATGCCAAGCTTCATAAGGAGTGATGCCCTTTAAATCTCTGTGAGGAACCTAATTTTGAATGTAACATTCATAATTGATGGCTTCTAATTAGAACTATGGATCCAATGATTTAGAGTGAATCATATAGTTGGCCATCTCCTTCAAGGACTAATTATTGTGTTCTGATACACCATTTTGTTGAGGAGTGTATGATACTATGTACTAAATATTTATCCCCTCAGTGGTATAAAACTACTCAAATATATGGTTGATATACTCCCCCTCATTATCTTTAAGGATTTTCATGCACTTTTTAGATTGCTTCTCTGCTTGAGCCTTGAAATGTTGAAAATTATCAAAAAATTTAGAATTTTGTCTAAGAAAGTAGACCCATGTATATCTATAAAAGTCATCAATGAAATTGAGGATGTATCTAGCCTTGGTAATATAAATATGGGGAAATTATCCCATGACATTAGTATGAATCAACTCAAGAGGTACTGAAGTTATCCTAGCTTTGGCTTTGTCAAATTTATCTTTGGGATGTCTTCCAAGGGTACAAGCCTCACAAAGTCCCTTAGAGAATTTAACTCTAAGCAAGCTTGTAACCATATCCTACTAACTCAATTGCTCAAGATAGTGGTAGTTAAGATAGACAAACCACTCATACCATATCATAATAACTCCATCTAAATGGATAAATAATGTGGTAGGAGGAACATCTAGAGCAAAATGGTTGAAGGTGTATAGCCTAAAATGGTGATTAGCTCTCCCTAATGCAACTGTAGAGTTATTGTATAGCTCTTTGATCTCAACTAAATATAGTGTGAACTCAAATATCATACACTACCCTCTATGGGTAATTTGATACACTAAAAAAAAATTATTTGATAGTAATGGTACACTTAGAAATTTTTTTAATGTTCTACCTTTGACTTCAGTAGTCCATCTTGTCATCACCCAAAGTGATAGAGACATGCTATAGGGATCTGAGTCAAGAAGCTCAACCTCTGATGAGCCCATATGGTGTGAAGCACCAAAGTTGATAACTAAAGATGAATTAGATATGGAAGCCATTGCAACTAAATATTTTCCCTTATATTTCTCCTTCCCTTTTTCCTTTGCCTTAGAAGATTCTTTAGTTGATGACAATTTTTTGACAAACTTAGGACCCCTATATTATTTTTCTCTAGGAGATGTGTAAGGTGGTCTATCTATTTCTATATACACTTGTGTTCATCATGCTATTTTTCTTGTAATAGGAGAACTTAAAGTTTTATCTCTTAGTTTCTCCTTCAAAGTAGGAGGTTTTATTGCTAGTTTTTGTAGTGATTTTCTATTATCTCTTCTTCTTAAGATCCTTACTCTTTTGTTTCTTATCCTTGTTGCTAGAGTCTTTTTATTTCTCATTTTTGATAATGAGGGCTAAAGGTTTGAAAAATTTAGGGTTCCCATCTAGATCAATTTATCTTGTTCCTTAGTTAAATATGCAGTGAATTCATCTAAAGATGGAATTTTCTAGTTGGCTCTCTTAGTCACATAAAAGGTAGAAATAAATATAGAGTAATCAGGTCCTAGTTTTTCAATCATAGAAAGAACTAACTATTCATCGTTCTTCTTAATTACACACTCTTTTAACTATAATCTATGTGACTTAGGCTTGGTTAATAATTCCTCCAATCTATCAAATTTTATAGGGCCTAAACTAATTATCTTAATCTCAATTTCATGACCCCTCATGGTGTTGATTTTCTCAAACAAGCTAGTAAGGGTGCCCCATACTTCTTTAGGAGATTTGACCAACTCTATGTGAAATAGAAGTTTTTATGACACTAAAATACATAATATCCCAAAATATTCATCACATTTATTAAATAATTTTATCTTATATGCTTCAGTTGTGGGCTCAATTTCTACCTCCCATAGTTATGTGAAACAACCCTTTACTTCTAAGAACCATTGTAATCTTACTTTTCCATTCCTGGTAGTTGAAGGGTCTGAGTGAATTAATAATGTTAAGATCCATTATATAATTAAGATTAATTTTTTTGTTATTATTGTTTCAAAAATCAAATATATGGAAAAGGAGAGAATTTACAGAATATAATCACAACCATAATACAAACCCCCTAAAACTATGTCATGTAGCCCCCTCAAATTTTGGCACTTTATAAATTAGTGCATTTTATATGTAAAATTCTCCCAATGCATGGAAAATAAAACAATAAATACTTTTGAAAAATATGGTACTCAATTTTGAGTTACCATTTGCAAGATATTAACAATACAATTTCTCGTAAATAGGCCTATTGACTAAAAATTTGTACTTAAAACTTTAAAAACATACCCTTGGGTGAGGTAAAATATGTATTCCAACCACTCATTAGAACCAAAATTTCACCATGGACTTTAAAAATTTGATGAAAGTTAAAAACATCTTCTCAATTGCCTCGACATACATGCAAGCAAGTTCGACTTCTTATTTTGGCAAAAAATATAGCTAATAAGGCTAAAAAAGAAGTTCTAGTTATGTAAAAAAGAAAAGGAAGGTTTTAATATGGTGTTTTAGACCATATCTAAATAGCGACTCCAACACAAGAGAGAATTCAGATCTAACAAAATAGAGCATAGGTTTTCAAAAAGCCAAAAAATCAAGGTAGAATGTAGATCTTTTCATGACGTGACATAAACAACATAATCCCTATATCAATATAGGTCAAATCCCTCAGATGATGCCAAGGATAGGTAGCAGATCTATCTAATGTAGCAGCAAAAAGCTTTGCAGGTCTGTAAACAAAAGGTTGATGTCAATATTGAGAGGACGATGCCTTTTCATTATTTGCAACATAGAAAAATAGAGAATACAACTAGAAATACCTTTATTCTCCTAACACAAAGCTAGGGTAAATTTTAGTGGTGAATATTCATTAGTTCATGAATATTCACTTTTTGGTGAATTGTATTTGGTAATTTTTTTTGGAATAATACATAAGACTCATTTGCCTAAATTTTTGAGATGTAAATTTTGTTAAGGGTCAACTCACCAATCATTTATAATAATTATGGGAGCATCCATATGATTCACCTTATATATATTATACATATGTTTACAAGGCTTACCATCCAAGTCTCATTCTTTACCTCATTGCCATGTTGAATATTGAGGTCACTTGACAAATATGTTGTAGGATAAATAAAAAAATATCAAAAACTTTCCTAAACCTTACTATTATTATATATTTAAATTCATCTCAAAGAGATATATAATTTTAAAAAAATCATCTCAATCTGAGTCCGTATACAAAATTTATGGCCTTGGAAAGTTGGCATTCAGTGTTGTTTGACTGCATCATGATATTTTTGTTTGACAACATCATAATCTTGTCGCTCAATAACACGTTATCACTTAGCAACATGTTGTCACTTGGCATAATGCTATCACTCTATATCATGTTACTACTTGATAACATGTTAGCACTTCGCAGTATTTTGCCACTTGATAGTATTCTATCACTTGATAGCATGGTGTCCCATGGTGACATGTTGTGATTCAACTAAAGAACATATAGAGGTCGTAAATTTTGCATATGGATTTCATTTAAGGATTTTTTTTAAAATTATATATTTTTTGAAAAGAATCTAAGTTTTAGCATGCTTTCAAGTGACATAGTGCTATTAGGCGACATAGTGTTATCGGGTGACATAGTGTTATCAGATGAAATAGCGTTGCCACCTAACAGTATGATGTGATACAACTAAGCACCAACTTCTGAAGGCCATAACTTCTACATATGGACTCAATGGGAGATAATTTGTTTTTTGAAATTATATAACTCTTAAAGAGGAATCTAAATTTTAACATGTTAGGTGAATTAGTGTTGTCATATGACATAGTGTTGTTGGGCGATGACATGATGCAATGCCACTAAGCACCAACTTTTAGAGGCTATAACTTTTGCATATAAAATTAGTTTAAGATAATTTTTATTTTTAAATTATAAAGATCTTCAAGAGGAATCCAAATATGTAATAATTTTAAAACATTAAAAGGTTTTTTATTTTCTTTTTAAATATATCCCATAGCTTATATGTTTTAACTGTGTAGACGGATGACTATATAGAAAACTTAAGAAGGCAATTTTTTTTAAAATTTTCATATTCACTAAAGATACAAATTAGATTCACTTAAATATACATAAGGGTGTTTTTGATATGGTCTCTTAAAATGAATCATGTATAAAGTACCACTTCAAAATACAACTTAGATTTGAAAAATCAACACACAACTTATCTATGTGTTAATGATGTCAAACACCAAAAGGAGGATGGATCTATTTGAGGATGGATCATATACTGATGCCAAAAAGATATTTTAAATATCACATAGTGTATTTTGATGCTTCAAAAGATGACACCAAGCTGTAGAATTCTATGCTTAGCCTCAAAAATGCTTTTCACAGATCTTTTTCTTCTCCACGCTATGATCACATTTTATCCAAGCAGGGCTTCTCCTTCTCCAACACTTCAATGATATTTTTATAAGGCTTTCAATGTATCACTATGATCTGAAATAATAAATGGATAAAGAAAATTCCAATGTCTTTGCTTGAAAAAGAAATGATGCAAAAATACCAAATGATGCCAAGCGAGATCTTTTCAATTCAATGTACTTATTCAGATATCTAAATATTTCTCTCAATAATTCCTATGATAATACAATATTAAATCTCAAAATTTCATAAAAAATATTATCAAATAACTAACCAACTAGATAATCATGAATATGGAGTAAAACTTTGATATCATAAAATATTTTTTGACTGGGATCATCAGATCAATGAATGCATATGATGGAGTGATTTCATGAGTTGAGAAAGTGCACATCACAATAAAAATTCTAGTAAACTAAATCATGCATAGAATAATATTTCAAAGAAATGAGAGGAAATAATGAAATACTCTATATCATCTTGAATTAAAGAATATAAAGGGATATATATATATATATATATATATATATATATATGTATATGTTGGGGAGAGAGTAAAACCCCAAATTCTAATGGATGTTGGACTAATCTTCTCAAATGACCAAAATGACTTCTAGAGTCCTAAGCAAGCTAATACAACCATGTAGGCAAAACCTAGTGGAAAAAAGGCCGATAGCAACAATAAAAAATAATTGACAAGGCATGAATGCATAAACCAATTTATAAGCATATTGAAACAACGTAGGCTAATAATAACTTGAATGAAAAATCTTATAAGTTGTGGTTTTTATTACATAGTGACCACCAAAACTACCTTCATGACATGCTCTGATCACCTTTTGAGTTTGATTATGAGTTAGATATTGTAAAATAACTCCATCTCTATTCCTATAAAACAAAAAAGATCTAAAAAAATAAACTTTAAAATTTGAAGTCTAAGTGAATTTTTATTCTTATCCAAGTTACTATGACATGCTTGATTTTGAAAAAAAAAAGATTAAATCATGATACCAATCCTCCTTAAAAATTAAATAATTCCATTCATTTCATGTCTAAACTAAAACTTTTTATAAAAATCAGAATTTTTTATGGTTAGGAAATGAGGCTTAACATGCAAAGAGTCATCAATTGATAAGACTAAAATATTTATACTTGAGATCACATTTTCAACTAAATATTTTACTAGCTCGTTACCTTTTATTATAGTTTTGGATGTTTTGAATTCAAAGTCAAATCCTTGAATCCTTAAGATTCATTTAGCTAATATTCATTGAATAGTAAGTTGTTTTAAAAGATAAGAAAAGATAACTACATTGGACCTAATAATAACCTTCTTCCCCATCAAAATATAAAAAAATTGGTTAAAGAAGATATCAACAAAAACACAAAATTTTCAATTAATAGATATCTATGTTCTGCATCCTTTAAAACTTAACTCATAGAACCAATAATATTTTCCTCATTATTTGCATCATCATGTGTAATTACAACACCTATGACTTTTTAGTAGTGTATACATGAAGAATAAAATATTTGTTTAAATCAAGGTTGCCAAGTATAGGAGCACCTACAATGACATCCTTAATATTATTAAAAATTAAATCAGCCCCTAAATCCCAAACAAAGATTGATATTTATTTAAAAACATTTTCAATGGGTTAGACCTTAAGACTTATTGATAAAATCATAAATAAATTTCCATACAAAAGTATTTTTTTCAAAGAAATATATAAGACTAGAATGGTATTTTGGAGGTGGCGAATCCTTAATAGCTTTTATACATTCTAGATCAATATACATACCATTTTTATAAATAATATGTTTTAATAATTTACCTTTTGGAACACCAAAAATATATTTCTTGGGCTTTAATGAAATACCATATTTTATGCATCTTATGAAAGTTTCACGAATATGATCTAAATGTTTCTTTCTTTTCTTAGAATGCATGGTGAGATCATCTAAATAAACCTAAATGAATATTCTAATTAAGACATCAAAATCTAAATGCATAGCACTTTGAAATATATCACCTATATGCATAAGACCAAAAGTTCCCCTATGCGTAGTGAATTTAGTCTTATGTCTATCTTTTAGATTAATAAAAATATGATTTTAAGCAGAAATTTTATCAAGTAAAGACATCATTTCATATCTTGTAACTTATTGAAAAATCTAATAAATTCTAGGAAGAGGAAAATTATCTTTAACACTAGCCTTATTAAGATCTTTAAAATCTAATAAAATTATAATATCACCATTTGTTTATGAACAAGCATGAAATTAATAGCCCAATTCAAATATTTTATAAAAATTACTGCACCACCATCAAGCATTGTATCAAGATCCTTGTTAGTGCTATCTTCTAACAAAGGGCTTATATGGCTAATATTTTGCCCTAAAAATTTAATATTAGGTTGGATAGGAATATTATGTTTAATAATATTGGTATTGTAATCTTTTAGGTCTTTTTAAGACCAATAAAAAACATTATTAAATTCTTTAAAATGTTTAATTAATTTTTGCCTTTTATTCAAGAGTGCATTGAACTTATAAATAAATATATTTATGATATTTTTTAACATATAGATTGATAGGAATAGTTTCACCTATTATTCTCCTTAAAGGTTCCTTAGTAGAAATTTTTGGCTGGTCATTAGGAGTGAACATTGAATCTAAACTAACTAAACTATCAACCATTTTTTTATTATGTAACTATAGATAATCACCATAATTCAATACATAATAATCATGATAAAAATAATTGCCTTGAATAAAAGAATCAATATGTTCATCACAATCAAACATAGGCCAATTTTCATTTAAACCAGGCACCTTAGGTCTAAAATTTTTATAAAAAGAGAAGTCAACAACTGGTTCACTTTCACTTAGAGTAAGATTTGAAGCAAACACAACAAGTTTATCATCTCGAGCATTAAATAATCTAAGTATATGAGTGATATTAACGGCTTCAAAATTTTCAAGAAATGACAAACCTTTTGAGTGTATTTATGAATATGAGTTTGATTAGCTTTGTAAACCTTTTTAACGTGTCTAACAATGAAATTAGAATCACTAAAGACTTATAATTGTTTTGCATTAAGTTCAATAGATTTTTATAGACCTAAGCATAAGGCTTTAAATTTTATTGAATTATTATTATTATGAAATATTAATTTATAAGTATATCAAAATATTTTAATAATAGGATAAATTAAACAAATTCCAACACCATTACCACCTTATGAACAAGCTCCATCATAATATAAAGACCATAAATTATCTCTAAAAAAAATTATTTCTTGTTATTTTTAAGTTCATCTAAAGTTAACAACTCATAGTTACCAATTCTAGTTTTGGCATAGCTAATAGTAAGAGGTAGAGAATATATAGGGTTATTAAACCATTTATTTATTTGCATGAAAGAAAACTCATTACCAATAAGAACCTAGTTGTATCATTATCTACAAAAGCACTAATTACTTTTGACCAATCTCTTCCCAATAACATAATATAACTATTAAAAATATCCAATACTTGAAAAATTTTCACACATAATTATTTCATCTTGAACAATTTTGATAAAAATACCATGAAACTTCCATAGATTTTAGTTTGACAAGAATCAAAACCTGTGAATTATTTATTATCGATCGCATAAAATATGCCCAATTGATTAGCAATAAATTTTGGCAATATATTCTTAAAGGCCTTTTCAAATATGTAAATGTGAATAATTTTGTCATCAATTTTAACTAAAACATTAAAATAAAATAAAAAAGGTATATAATCAATGGGAGGATCATAAATCTAAGCAAAAATAGTAGATTATTATTTACTTTTACTTTCTCCTTGAAATCTTACCATATTTTTAGAATTTGGGTTTTTGATAGCATCATTAATTTTATCAATTTAATTAGGTAGACCAACAAGTTATAATAATGAAAAAACCCACCTTAATGGTGAGTAAATAATATATAATATTATAAGTGCCAACATCAAGATGATAAATGTGAGAATAATTTTTGGGCTTATAAGGAGGATATTGTGGGGTATTGAAACCAATTGATAAAAAATTATTTTATTGGGAACTAGTTACAGTATTATTATATGCAACATTTTTTTTTGTACTTATGCTTTTATCTTATTTTTTAAAATTTGATGGTTGATTATTATCTATGTTATAATTTTATTTTATTTTGTCAAAATAATCTCTTTATCTAGTGTTGACAATATAAGTATTAGCAATTTTGATATCATTTAAATATTCATTAAATCCACATGTGTTTATATTATCATATAAATCAATGGAGATACTATCATTTCTCTGAATATATATTTTAAACTTTTGCAAAGCTATACAATTGCTAGATCATGATCTAATTCACATATATTACAATAATAAACTTTTTATTCATTTTTTACTTTTCTGAGGAATTGAAGATTTACCTAATGTAAATGGTTTATCATTTAATTGTCATTTGAAGGTGAATAGCTCATTACCAAGATTATGAATGTCTTTCTAAATCTCTATATTATCATAATTTAAACATGTGATAAATCTATCATTAAAATGATACATTTTTATTTAATTTCTTATTTAATATAAAAGTTACAATTTCATCATAATTTATAATATTTTTGTATATTATAAAAAATTTACATTTTATAGGAAAAACATTACAAAAATATAGTCTAGACAAACTTTTAGATCATTTAATATCATGGGGAATTGTTTGATGTAACCTAGTGAATTTGTTTATAAATCGGTAAACCATTTCACTTAGATCAATAAAGTTATTAACTAATTCATTAACTATCTTGTTTAAGTTTTTCAAAACAAAGTTCTAACCAATCCTATATATCTTTTCAAGTATTGATATCACTTGAAATAAGGATAATAAATGCTTGATAAACTTTACCTTTTAAAATTTGTGAGAAAACTCTAAGTGAAAATTTTTCATTTATAATACCAAGAGCAGCACAAAATAAATTGAATGCATATAAATAGTCTTCCCAAGAATCTTGAGGGAATCCTAAGAACTTAGGGACATAAAGTCCTTTTAAAGAAGGTGATTATCAGGATGAACACTGATATTAATAGTTTTTCTATGAATCCAAGGGTTGACTAAGGGACAGGAAACATCTTCATTAGAATATGCTTCGTTATCATTTATTTCTTCTTGATTTATATTATTTTGTAGACTTGGAATCATGCCTCGAACTCTCTACTCTACTTATTATTGCATTAAAAGTTTTATTAGATTCTAATACTTGGTTAGACTGGTTTAATTTAATAATATTAGAGTTAGTATATAAATTAAAATATAAGGAATAATAAAATCATGAGAAAGAAGCTTTTTAGAAAGATAGTGTATCCTATGAGGAGTATTAATAATTAAAACTTGTTATCTTTATTGATAAATTCAATGATTTTATTTTAAAATGTGGAACTAATTTACCGTATTAATATTTACATTCCAATCAATTTAACATTATGCTTCTACTTTATCAATTATAACTTCAAGAGCATGAGGTAAATTGTAAGGTCTATTATACTAAAGAAAATGAGTTAGATTAAAAGTAAAGTCAACATGATCTTTAATAATGTCAATCAAAGGATGGATAATAGGAGATAGGCCTCCAATGGTTATGGGAAAGAGAAATAAAATAAAAATAGATAATATTTATAAAAATATCCTTTGTATAGTCATTAAATTTGTTGACGGTGAAAAATGTCATGCCAACGAATGAATTCTATTACCTATCGCAAAGGTTAAAATAAAATCATGACAATTTAATTATAAGCATATAAGGAATAAGAATTTATTCTAAAGATATATATAAAGTTTTTTTGATAGTTCTAAGAAATAAAGAGCAAGTCAAATATCAAATAATGCATAATTATAATTCAGAAATCAAATATCTTTACATATAAAAATAGAATCAAATCATGATTATGTAATCTAACATATCTGAAAAAGAAAGCCTATAAAATAGGCAGTCCCTTGAATAAATATCATTTATCTTTTATAATTCTATTCAATCAAATATTTTTATAATATCTTAATATATCTTAAACTCAAAATAGACCAAAAGAAAAGAAGTGAAACAAATCAAATGATAAGTAAAATAAAAAAAAAAATAAAAACCAAACAGTGAAACATAAATCAACACTAACATGTCATCTAATGTAAAACAAGAATAATACTAAAATAACTACTTCCAAGACCATGAAATAAACAAGTAAATTACTAATTACCTATTTATCCTATGAAATTAAATAATAAACAAGACTAAATGAAAGAACAATAATAAAAGGAACTAAATATTAATCTAGGAAATAAAATAAAAACAATCTAAGAATATTATTATTTGTTATAGATATTAACTAAGTTAAATAAAACAAACTAATAAATAAAAGAAAATTAATGAAAGACCTACTTTAAGAATAATTTATCAAACTATGACATTTTAAGAAAACAATGATAAAATGAAAGGATATAAATTTAAGGAACAAATAAAGATGAAAAAAAGATTTAAATAAGCATGTAAAAGAAAATAAAATAAAAGATAAGATAATTAAATTTAAACTAATTATCTAAAGTAATCTAATCTACCTAGGCTAATTTAAAATAGAAAATAAAATTAAATAACAACATTAAATAACAAATTATGAGTCTTGAGACGAGTCATTTTAGAATAAAATGAAATAATATTTATTGAGAAATAAAAATTATGAGTATAAATAATCTTATAAATACAACAAAATAAAGTTGAAAGATCAACAAAATGTCAAAAGATGCAATGTATTCATCATTATTCAGGTCAAATATATAGATTTCTACTCATATGATTGCATATTTGTGTTAAACAAGCAGATTAATTCATCATTAGAGAATGTATTATTTGATCTATCTATATGTGTTTCTCTCTTTGTAATGTCTCTTTTATCTATTTATAAAGCAATCTCTTCTAGAGATAGAAAATAATTTACAACTATTTTTAGTTAGTTGTTGTGAATAATAATTGACTTTTTAAACTCAATTAGTTAACTTTATGACTTTATATTTATAAGTTTAAGATAAAATCTAATAGATCAAATTTAAATATAATATATCGATAACATTTCTAACGAATGGAAGCCCTTGACTCACTTGATAAAATTTAAATAAAAATTCTCACTATGTAAAAAAATATTAATTATGCTCATAGTTAAATAAAATTTAAATACTCCTAACATTAAATTCCATGAGCATTTTCCATAAAATTCAAGTAAACATGCTAATAAACTATTCTACATAAACTAAAAATGCTTCCACATCTCTCAAAACCAATGAAAACTTATCAACACACTAAAAAGTCACCACTATGATAGTAAGTCAAAGTATGAACTATGAATAGAAATTAAATATCAATTTCAATCAAAAATTAAATCTAGAAATGGATCACCTTTATAATTTTGTTATGCTATGTACTCCATATATGTAGTGTGAATTTCAACCAAGAAAGTGCCTTCATAATCATCCAATTCTAATTCAACCTTCTTCAACATCCAAGTCACCAATGGTTGTGATGTAGGGCTACTAGCATGTTTCTTTCTAAAAGAAGCAAGTCTCTCATCCTTAGGTGAGGGAATTCTAGTATTAAGTGGCACAATCAAATGGGTATGAATTTTTTTTGTTACTTCAAGTATATTTTTTTTGGAAGCACAACCACTAGAGGGTGAATCAGTGCCCTTAAAACTATCATTCAATTTCACTTATCATTCAAACACATACATGAACTAATGCATAAACAAGCATCCATATAAGAATAAAACACATGAACATAATATATGTGTGGGAAAAGATAATGGGGTATAAAACCCACTAACACACAACTTGGACTATAGTTCTATAAGCAATGAATCAAGATTTAGTGAGGCACCAACCCCTCACTAATCAAGCACCAATTCAACTAATCTTTTAAAGCACCAAACTTCAAGGAAGAACCAATACCATAAGTGACTCAAAACCAAATAAACCACTTAAAGAACACTTATACAACCACCAAATATTAAATAAACTCTCACTCTTTCTTGACTAAGCACCAACTCAGCCAAGACCAACTTGATCACATTAAGACACCTTGTTGCTTAGCCAATAGATGATGACCTCTTCTTAAGCTCTTTATATTTTAGATCTAAATTAAACTAATTTTAATACATAATAAACACATATATTATGTATCTCTGATAGTCTCTCAAAATATAATCAACTCATTCAACTCTTCTTAACCTTTTATCCCTCTCATTATAACCTCTTAAGTTTCCTCGCTCAATATGCCTCTTACTAGCCTTATTAGGTCAACTAACCTTGGAAGGAACTCAGTTATATGTTCATCATAGTATATCTTCACTAATTTTATGGTATTTAAGACCTCATACTCCTTCACAATTTTCCCTCTTCTTTGCTCATAGTTGTCTTCCCTACTACACATAATTAGGCCAATTAGGCCTTGTATAAATACAAGTCACTTCATCACATACTCTTTTGGTTGGACATGACATTAAAACATAAATATAAATCACAAAAAATGTCTTAGGACAAGTTACACATAGGAATTAATCAAAATAATATCATTATTAGGTCAATCAAACACATTTAGACCTCACTCTTCTTTTAGGGCTACTAGAGACCTGATGCATTAGGTTTATCCTCTCCACAAAAAAACTTGAATGTCTATAGCCTATATGGCCTTCACCAAAGAAATAAAACCTTTTAAAAACTTATATATAAACCTCAAATAACCTCCTCCATACTCAAAAAGTTACAAATATTTCGCTCATATATTGAAAACACCATTAGGTCTTAAAGACCTATTAGGCCTAATTACCCCAAAAACATTATCTTCAAAGATGAAGCTCAAAAAACATATATAAACACATTATAGGCACAATGAACATGTATATGGAAACTTAATTACCTAAAGGTCATCATAAAACTCATTATACCCCATTAATTAGGCTCTAAAGACTTACGAACATTTTATCAAAAATCTCACTTAAAATTGCCAAAAAGCTCAAAACCCAGTCATTAGTAATTTGACCTTAAACATCATTATAGGAAATTTAAAACAATACATATGAATTTATAATATCCCATGAAATATTTATATCATCTTAACATTCTGGTTAAACTTCTAAACTGAGTATAATGACTCAAGAATATCAATCTTAATAAGACAGAAAACTGCCTAAATGTTCCAAAACACAATCTTGATGAATGTTGTCTTAATATCATGTAAGAATACTTAAAATAAATATAATTCACACTAATATTTCATACCTGATATTTATAACATCCTAAAATACATAGATCACAATTTATAGTATCAACCATTGGTCTTGCAAACCAATTTGTTGGCCTTCTCTTTCATAGATCTTACTCAGCCAGACAATCCATTTTGGCTTTAATGATCCAACCTCATATATTAAATTAAAATCTTCTTCAAAGCATGGATAATTAATTTAGGCATAAATAACAAAATCTTATTTATTTTATGCCTAAGCTAAGTGTAGAGAACTTCCAACTCATCACTCTCACTAGCTTACTTAGAACTGCCATTTTACCTTAGGGACCACTCATGATGATTATGTATTTTAGAAACTATTGATACATGTTTATTATCTTATTATATCATTATTTAACTCTCATATATATATATATATATATATATATATATATATATATATATATATATATATATATATATATATATATAATGTTTTAGTGACAATATTGGTCTTTTAGACCAATCTCTCAACTTTACATCTTCACTATCTCATCTTCACTAGATAGGTCATCTTGTGAAAATATTTTCAACATTTTCAATGACCTCAAAAACATATAACCAATATTTAAATGTGTTATATGTATTTAAAAACAACCCCATGAAATTTTATCTATTTTTTAATCCATGACAACTCATCCCTAATCTCATTCTCACTTCTATCTAGTTTTCTCACTATCTTCTTCACTGGGCATTTTTAGTGATAGGCTAACTTCCATGACTAGTTTAAAATATTTTAAGTATGTAACCTAATAATAAACTTACATGAAAAAAAAATTAAAGTATCACAAATCATCCTCCAATCATTTTCATGTTTTGACTTAGACAACCCTGCCTACTACATCAAAAATTTAAGAAATAAGAGGTTTCATGTAGCTTCCACTCACTCTTATGATAGACCAATTACACCTTAGGTACATAATATAGTAATATACATTTTATAATAATCCAAATATGTCATACATACCATTCTAAACCATTTCCAACAATATTTTCCATATCAGGTCACTATGAGGGTTTTAGGAGGGTTTTAGACTGATTTCCATTCTTAACATTTTTTCATAAATATCTGACCATAAAACCAAATAATAATGTTTTTAAATCATTTATATTACCATTTTAAAACTCTCAATAATATCTTAGCTTCACCTAAGCTAACAAGCCTCCAAACTTGATCATGATACCTCACTTTGCCACCTAGGGTCTGAAGACTAGGTCCATGAGAAGACCACTAAAGAATAACTTACCCTTTTGGCTCACTCTAAGAGTCATGTGGCTAATGTAATACCTTTATTAAATTATATAACATTTCATTTCAAAACTTAAAATTCATACGCATCCATATCACCACCATCATGCCTCTATAAGCCATATGCATACATAATAACTAGTCTATCAAATAAACCTACTAGGTACCATAGAAATTTGAGACCTTCTTACCAATATAAATAGAATCTAGATATAAATATCATGATAAAATCCTCATACCATTCTCAAATACTACCAAAAATATTCTCACAAGCCTCATCTTACTTAGTTCACCAAGCTTTACTAATCATGTCTTTACTAGGACAAGACTGGGCTTCACAAAACACCTTGTCCACAAAGACTTGCTTTCTTATGAACTTGATCAACCATGACATTATCATAAAATTTAATTAAAAATAATAAACACACTCTTTCTAATTATATCTCATAGAAATATAAATAAGCATTTCTCATAATCTTTTTACATCACAACATTATGCCAAGACCTTATACAGAACTTGAAGATTACTAAACCATGCTCAAGTCATCATGTAAAATCATCATGAAATATCATAATAACATACATGGTACATAAATGATACAAAAATTTGACATAAATGATTTCATTAATTCCTCAATAACAATAATATGAACATAACTCAAAAATCTCCCCCTTTGTCATTGATGGCAAACACTCTAATAAAGCACATCATTCTCATCTCTCCAAGCTATATCTCCCCAAAATTGGAATTTTTCATAATATAGTCTTTCTCCCCCTTTAAAATTATTTAAAATGGTAATCTCTAACAATACTAACATCTAATCCTTGGACCTAAATCATGCTTTCTCCCAAATAAGATGAATCTTCTTCTTATCAACCAAACATGAACTCAACTCATAAAAGTAGTCAACCATGCTCCCCTTAATCTTATGAAAACATAAAACACATAAGCATCACTCTCCTTGCTTTATATATGGAAAAAATTTAATAAATAACTCCCTCTTTGACAAATCATCTTCTTGGTAATGACAACCATCTTCAATTAGATCTCATAGAGACCCAGACACATTAGGGTTGTCTACAAATAATAATATTATTCCAAAGAAACATCTTAGTCATCCAAACATATTCAATGTCTATGTTTCATATAAAAAGATTATTCATGCATCAATATATCCCATTTATGTTTCACAAACCATCATGGCTTAGACTAGCTCATAAGAACTTACATATAACCATTTACCAGTTAGGTCTATGAGACCTCATTCTCTATGTTTTTCATACTCAAACCATAGTCATTTCCCTTAGAATTTTATGATATCTAACAAGACATATGTTCATATGTACTACATGACCCTAGATCATCCTTATCCACATAATATTTTCATTCTCCATGACAAAAACCATTAGTCACTTTTGCATGCAACATTCATCAAACTCTGTCAAGACTGCTATGGTATATTAGACCTCTAAATAAGAGTACTCTGATCAATCTTGTACTTCACATACTTTTTCAAGGACCTCATACACTGGTCACATGCATTACATCATCCTAAATTCACCTTGACATTCACCAAGATCACTCAACCCACATGATTCAAATCAAGACACTCCATCTAATGTTCATTGAACTTCACAAGTCTTTTACAAGTTTATTCACTTCATGAAAGATTTTCTAGGTCTTATTATCCCATGGAGTCTTTAAACCCTCATTTCATGCCAATCATGTCATATTCTCAAACAATTGCATCATCACCCAAACTAACTATACAATGCATACAGGAAACTCACATTCTTGCATAGTCAACCACCTTCAACAAGCTCTTGAAACTAATTCCAAACCTCAACACAGATTATGATCACAACAAACTATCTTCATGAATATATTGGTCTTGTAGACCAATCCATAACTAAAATTTCTTCATGACTACTCTAGATCTTATTAGCATACAAACCTCCTCTTGAAGCTCATGAACAATCTAAAAATATCCCTTTCAAACCAAGTAACCACCATGCTTCCACTAGCTAATGAGTGTCTCTATGAATCCTAATGGAGTCACCCTATTCTATAAGATACTAGAACAACATAAATTTAGGATATTCCCAAATCTCCAATCCACTCTTCTCATCCACCTTACAAACATGAGACTGATAGTCTCTCTTCAAAATCCATTTGGGTTTGACTAGAACATTTGATGTATATTCCTTGTCATCCTTATTATTCTCTTTGATTCTTCCTTGATTATGATCTTCTTTTGAAAAATTCATTATCCTTCCATATTTCCATGAATTCTCATCCCTTGAGACCTTTCTACAATCCTTTGCTCTATGAACAAACTTGACTATGAGTTACTCCACATATGTCTTGAACTACTTAAACTCTTATTTTTGGGATCTTAGTCTTGTATTTGTAACCCCTAACTGATCTTTAAGATCATGAATAGTCATCTCATCTTCTTTTACTCCATTATCCAACTTAGTCTTCAAGGTACATACCTAATTCTCAAGAACCATGACCATATATCTCAACCCTTGATTCTCTTTCCTTAGTTGCTTAGACATCTCAAGATTATAGGATCACCTTTAAGCTATCAAGCTTCTTCAAAGGACCTGATCTAATACCAATTATTGGAATCATAGGCACTAATAAGGGGATTGAATCAGTGACCTTAAAACAATCATTTAATTTCACTTATCATTCATGAACCATTCATTCAAACACATACATCAACCAATGTATAAATAAGCATCCATATAAGCATACAACATATTAACACAAGATATATGTGGGAAAACCCCATGGGGGATAAAAATCACTAAAACATAGTTTTTAATACAATCCTATAAGTAATGAATCAATATTTAGTGAGGCACTAACCCCACAAGGAGCACCAACCCCTCACTAGTCACGCACCAACTCAACTAGTCCTTTAGCAAGAACTAACTTACAAGGAGGCACCAACCCCCTAATTGACTTAGCACCAACTCAACTATTCCAATAACACTTCTAAAACCACTAACTTTCAATGTAGCTCTCACTCCTTTTTGACTAAGCACCAACTCAGCCAAGACTAACTTGATCACATTAAGACACCTTGTTGCTCAGCCAATAGATGATGACCTTTTCTTCAGCTCTCTATATTTTCTATTTGAATTTCACTCACTATCATATATTAGGAACATAAATTTCATGTAGCTCTGATGGTCTCTCAAAATACAATTAAAGCATTTAGCTCTTCTCAACCTTTTATCCCTCTCAAAACATCCTCTTAGGCTTCATCGCTCAATATTACTCTTGTATATAATTAGAAATACATCATGTACATAAATAAATCCTAGATCAGATGGGATAGAGCACACCTACACTTTTGATTGGAGCATACAATTTTTAATTTGGAGCTTGATTAATGTGAGGATCCACTAAACTCGATTAAGAGATCACTTATCATGACACACCGTGCGAGATAGGGTTTTAAAGCCTATAGTCTAACACAATCACATAACAACCCTAAAAGAGTCCTATGATTTAATATTTCACTAATATAATAATAAGAAAAGTAAATATATCTAGTGCACACCAAATATTATGGCACAAAGTGATGGGTTATCAAATTAAATCAATCAAAACATGTACAGGGAACTTCAACTAAAGCGAGTATGAGTAACACCCTAATACATAGAATATGAAGAGTAATATTTGTTCAAGCCAACACTTATGCTACTTCTATTTACTAAAAGAGAGGAGAACAAAGTTATAATATACTTATCTAAATGTGAACCCATCGAGACTCAATCTCTCCTTTGGCCAAAGGGGATTTGCAAGAGGTTGTTGTGATTCATAAGGATCACTTTATTAGGCCAAAGCATCCAAGACCTATCCAAAAGACTAGATTCTCCAAAATACGAAACCTAAACTAAGTATCCTTAAATAGAATGGTGAAAGAGTAAATTGTGAAGAAGCATAAGCAAATAAATAACTCTTGATTGCATATTATAATAATAATCAAAATGACATTGCACATATAGGAGTATCTTACCCTAAATTTATTTGGGAATGTCAGCTATATTAGGTCAACCTGGTTGACCTAGCATGTTTTTGGGCTAACTCACTAGGTTTGTGCTAGGTTAGTTAGGAGGCTAACAAACAAAAAGAGATAAAAGGTCTACAAATTTTAATAAGTTGACTAGGTCAACCTAGTATGTTGAATAAGTCAAAAGGGTGCCAAACAAGGAAATGA
The DNA here is from genome assembly GCA_037957365.1 of Torreya grandis. NCBI lineage: Eukaryota > Viridiplantae > Streptophyta > Pinopsida > Cupressales > Taxaceae > Torreya > Torreya grandis. Next base: position 2,365,119 of record JARHVA010001095.1, on the reverse strand, counting down.
AGGATAGAAAGAGGAAAAAGACTAGAAGACTATGCAAGGGAGGAAAAATAGCTTAGGGAAAGATTTTAAGAACTATGTGGATTAGTAATAATGAGTCAAAAATGGAAAACAATCCTATGAAGCACCAGTGGTCTACCCACCCCTTTCCTTGTGCACCCCTTAGGGCTCGATAGGTTCCTCTAAGATGTAAATCATCAGTATTCAATAAAAGTGTGAAAATATTATGTGTATACATATACCCCACTTGAAGTTCATAATATATCACTAAGGTATATCAGGGGATGGTGCTTTGAGAAAGAACATAAGGACACACATAGCACTGATGCTAAAAAAAAGTTACAATATTTTAAAAGCATCAAATAATGGAAAGTAAATGACTGAAAGGGAAACTAACCTAAAAAGTAAATAACTAAAAAGTAAATACAATACGTACCTTGAATCACCTTTTATCATGAGATGGTTGTGTGATGTGTTGTTAGTTTTGATTATGTATGGTAAAGATACTATTTTTAACAAACCTAAGAATTCAAAACTAAAGAGAAAAAACAAACAAACACAAGAAGTGCCAAGATAGTTAGTGGTATGAGGATAGGATGTACTTAGGAAATTTGGCAAGCTAGGGTGATAGGTGTTATGTTAGACCAAATTACCAAGTCAAAAAAAAAGAGTAAATCAGGTAAATAAAAATCCAAGGCTACTAAAGACCGAAGAAATTAAACAAGTTATCCTAAAGTATGAAAGGCAAACTCACCTAGTCAAACTAAGAATGCACATAAAATAGGATGGAAAAACAAAATAAAATAAAAACAAATGGTAAAAAGGCTAACTAAAAAGATAAAATGGTAAAGAAACATTGATTAGTGAGTATTAACAATCCACATCTTAATCATCAATGGAAAAAGGATGCATAAAAGGGAAAACAACATTGTTGAGTGAGTAGTAACAATCCACATCTCACTCAATAATGGAAAAAGGGTACGAACTCAGGTGTCTATAATCGAAAGACAAAAAAATCATGGTAAATGGAAAAAGGAAAGTAAAGTAAGTTTATTAAATATAAATTGATGCAAATAAAATTATCCAAAGTTTCTCAAACATGTCATTTTGCTCTAAGGATAGATAAAAATGAAGCAAATTAATGCTAGCATGTTTTTAAGAGGTGAAGAAGAAGGAATTTAAAGAAGAGGGAAAATAGATTTGGAATCATAACTTGTCTATCAAGGGGGGTAAAGAAATGGGTAGAGGGGAGAATGAAGTAAAAACCAAGGTAGAGGAAACTCTTTATCAAAGTTAAGGCACACAAATTAGGTTTGTCAAAATAATAGGACTCTCAACCTTAAGAATAATGAATAAATTCTCCTAGCAACACAAGTCTTGGGTCAACAAATGGAGTATATAGATCATCCCATGAAGGCTATATGCATGAAAATCAAAATGGACCTATCTCCCCATGACGTGTTCCCTGCTCTTCAAGACCCCTTATAGAGTCATCTGTCTACTATGAAGATTGGGTACTTGCTTGAAAAAGTATGTAGCACCATAAAATTGTTTTTTGAATTCCCATATTCTAATATAATGGCCTACTGCACCCTAAAGGACTTTAGATCTATGTGAAGCTAACTATGGAGTTTTAGCTTGAATGAGAGATAGTAGATGTGCTTTTAATAATGTCTTTTGGTATGATTTTGACTTTTAAATTTTGTATGTTACCTTTTAGATATCATTGCCTTTTGCTTTCAAATTATTTGGCTTTCAACTTTCTTTTGATGGCTTTTTCTATTCCTCCTCCATAAGGATTTGGAAGACCAAACATGGGTGTTAAATATGAATTTCATTTGAAAACTTTGGAAATTTTTTTTAAGAGAGAGAACTTCAAAGAGCATGGGGTTTAAGAGTCTCCTAAATCTAGGTGAAACAAAAGTGTTGTATTGACTTTGAGCTTGTTTTATCTAATGAGGGGATGAGAGAAAGGGGAAATCAAGAGGAATGAGACATGGAATAATTTGAATTTCTTAAAATTTTAAAAAAAATGTGACAAAGGGAAAAAAGAAAAGATACAATGATAGTAAAGTGTGATTCTTTATCATAAGAAAGAGGGAAGTGAATTAAAACATGCTAGCATAGATTGCTTGTAAATTCCATTTAGTAAAAGAAGCAAAATCTAAAGTTTAAGAGAAAAGATCAAGAACATGAAAAGAATTCTAATTTTATGAGGAGGGTTGGGTCTTATACATGGTCTTACAAAGAAACTCATAAAAGAGAGACCCACTAGGGTGATAATAAGCAAGAGAGAAGCAAAAGTGAGGGAGTTGTTGTACAAAACACCTTACAAAGAAAAACCCAAAAGATGCCAAAATAGCATTGGTAAGCAGCAATAGTGAGGGAGTCTTTGTTCAAATCACCTCTAAAAGAAAAACCCAAAGGATGCCAAAATAACATTGGTAAGCAGCAAAAGTGAGGAAAATAGATAAAATATGGCAGTTTTGTGAGGGATGTCAGGTCCTATTTATAGTCTTACAAATTAAATAATAAAATAAAACCCAAATGGTGTGAAAAATAACATAAAATTTAATAAAATAAGGAAGACTGGTACATCAAGAAACTAAAATGCCAAAAGGGAGGATTAAAAGTTTGTGAAAGGAAGGAAACTACTGTAGAGGGAGAGACCTGTGCTTAATTACCCTAAAAAAATTATTATATAGAGATAGATATAAAATATGACAAGAAGAAAATGATCATAAAATAATGACTATATCAAGGATGAGCATGTAAGAGACAAGCCTATGTGTCTTGGAAGGTTTTTTGGAGTTAAATTAGTCTGGTAGCATGTAATGGAGAATAAGAGTGGGCATCACAAGATGCCCCAAAGGGTAAGTGGATGTAGGTATGGGAATCATAAGATGACCCAAAGTATAAAATTATATGTTGGTGGTATCTTAATATTACCCAAAGTCTAGAGTAATATGGGGATGGGCATCGGAAGATGCCCCAACAGCTAAAAAGAAGAAGAGATAGGAAAGCATAAGAAGAAAAGAGAACCCCATAGAGTGTCTAAATAGATTAAGGCTATCCAATAAATTTATAATGGTGGATATTACGTTTGAGGATAAAAGGAAAGGAATGATAAACAATAAGAATAATAGACAAAGATAAAGAACTAAGTCAGTAGATGGAGAATTAAGTCAAACATACAAGGAAGCCAAAAATCTAAATTGAAAAGTAAAGAAAGTAAAAAATAGTACAAGGTTGATCCAATCAACCAAAAATATAATAAAATTCATGTAAACTATATAGGGTCGACCAAGTTGACCCAATACAATGTAAAGAGGTCATAAAAAGCACTAGGTCGACTAAGTCAACCTAGTACAATAGATAGGTTCTTTGTTTTGCCTATACTTTAGTTATACTCATCTATTTTAAAAACAATAAAATGCATTAGATTTGTTATGATGTATGGATGATGATAAAGTTGATATAAATTTATGAAAGAACACATAACTAGTTCAACTAGATCAATTTATTTGACTATTCAAGGGTAGTTTTAAAGATTGCAAATTATGAAAGGAAAGCACAGAATAGAAAGATACAAAGAAATAGAAACTGACCTAAATGGTTTAGAGATGAAAATAAGAAGATTGATGATCAATAATGTTAGATAAAACTATCAAAAACCTACAAACTGGGTCAAGATAGTCAACTAATTAATACAAAAACCTACTAAAAAGTGCTAAAAATGTACTAAGTCGAACTAGTTAACTGAATAGGAAGTCTAAAAAATAGAAAAAACTAAAATGGGTCAAGCTAGCTGATCTAGTTATCTAAAAATAGTTATAAAATTTCTAAAACCTATACTAGGATAAGCTAGTCGAGCTAGTTACCCATTCTTACAAACCTATGCATAGAGATAAATAAACTAGGTCAACAAGGTCCATCCAACACAATAAAGATATGATGAATATAAATGAAATAAGTGAAATAAATTTTAAAAGGGATTTATTTAGGTTGAGTTCACCATAATGTATGAAATAATAAATGCATCATGTCCATAAATCAATCCTAGATCAAATGGGATAGAGCAACCTATACTTCTGATTGGGGCATACAATTGTTAAGTAGGAGCATGACCAATGTGAGGATTTGCTAGACCCAATTAGGGGATCACTTGTCATGACACACCATGTGAGATAAGTTTCCAAAGCCTATATTCTAACACAATTTCATAACAACCCTAAAAGAGTCCTATGATTTAATATTTCACTAATCTAATGACAAGAAAAGTAAATCTAATATAGTGCACACCAAAGCTGGTGACACAAAGTGAGGGGTTAGAAAATTAAATCAATCAAAACATGTATAAGGAACTTAAAATAAATTAATTATGAGTAACACCCTAATACATATAATAAGAAGAGAAATATTTATTTGATCCAACACTTATGTTACTTCTATCTACTAAAAGAGAGGAGAACAAAGTTAGCATATACTTACTTGAATGTGAACCCATTGAGACTCAATCTCTCCCTTGGCCAAAGGGGCTTTGAAAGAGGTTATTATGGTTTTTAAGGATCAATTTTTTATTCCAAATCATCCAAGACCTATGCAAAAGACTATATTCTCCAAAATAAGAAACCTAAACTAAGACTCCTCAAGTAAAATGGTATAAGAGTAGATTGTGAAGAAGCAAGAGAGAATAAATAACTCTTGATTACATATTTTAATAATGACTAAAATGACATTGTATATATAGGATTATCTTACCCTATTTTTTTTTAAAATATTAGCTATGCTAGGTTGACTCGATCAACCTAGCACATTTTCGAGCTAACTCATTATGTCTATGCTAGGTCGATTGGGAGGTGAACAAATAAAAAGAGAGAAAAGGTCTGAAAACTATACTAGGCCAACCAGGTTGACCTAGTATGTTGAATAGGTCAAAAGGGTTACAAAAAAGGAAATAAAGGATAGAAAGTGAAAAAATACTAGAATATTATACAAAGGAGGAGAAACAACTTAAGAAAATGTTTTAGGAACTAGTTGGATTGGTAATAATGAGGCAAAAAGGGACAACAATCCTATGAAGCACCAAAGGTTTACCCATCCCTTTCTTGGTTCACCCATTAGCGTATTCACTTAGATATATTGAGTCTCGATACGTTTTTAAAATATGTAAATCATCATTATTTGATAAAAGTGTGAAAATATTATGTGTATACACCTCTTACAAGGCTTATTAGGTCAGTTGACCTTTACAGCAACTCAGTTTTATGTTCATCATAGTCTATCTCCCCTCTTATGATGGTCTTAAATACCTCCTACTCCTTCAAAATTTTCCCTCTTCTTTTCTCATAGGTGTCTTCCCTACTGCACATAATTAGGCAAATTAGGCCTTGTATAAATACAAGTCACTTGCTCACATACTATCTTGGTTAGCCAAGACATTAATACATAAGGATCAATCATAAAAACATGTCTTAAGACATGTTACACATAAATATTAATCAAAATAATATCACCATTAGGTCAATCAAACACATTTAGACCTCATTCTTATTTTAGGCCTACTAGAGACCTAATGCATTAGATTTATCCTCTCCACGGAACAACTTAAATCTCAATCACCCAGATGGCCTTCACCAAAGAAATCAAACCTTTCAAAAAATTATATGGAAAACTCAACTAAACTCATACACTCTTAATAAGCCACAAATCCTTCACTCATACTTGAAAACACCATTAGGCCTTAAAGACCTATTAGGCCTAATTACCCCAAAAACATTATCTTTAAATATGAAGCTTAAATAACTTGTAGAAACACATTCTAGGCACAATAAACCTATGGATGGAAATTCCATAACCTTAGTTTCATCATCAAACTCATTAAAATCCATTAATTAGGCTCTGAAGACTCAAGAACACCTTATCAAAAATCTCACTTAGAACTGCTAGAAAGTTTAAAACCCAATCATTAACAATTTGACCTTAAACATCAATATAGGAATTTTACAACACTTCAAATACATGTATAATAGCCCATGGAATATATATAACATAATAACATTCTTTGTATACTTCCAAACTAAGCATGATGACTCAGAACCAATAATCTTACTAACACAAAAAATTGCTTGAATGCTCCAAACCACAGTCTTGATGGATGTTGTCTTCAGCACCTATAAGGACACTTCAAAGACATCTCATACACATGCATAGTTCCTATGTGATGAGATTGGATAATATTATGCATATTATGATAGTAATCTCTTAGAGTGCTTCACCCATAATGATGATGTCTCTAGTGTTCTCTCTTCAATCCTATATTACTACATAAATTCAAGGATCTATTAGGCAAATAGTCAAGTACATTCTATAAAATTAGATCATAAGCATAAAAATGAATAGATACACTATTTTCAAGGTTAAATTTCCAAATAAATGTGTTATCATCCCTATGGCCATGAAAATACCAAACTTGAGAACTACTCTTTGAAGGAGTGCCCTCACTATGTTGATCATCACCATGACTTCAAGCATCTCTACTAGAATTATGTGCCACCCTAACATATTTAAATAAAACATACCAAAATAAGTATTCCAAAAAGACTTATACAACCAAGACTTGCCACATCCATAATTTAGTTTATTAACCTTTAATGTTAAAGTTATGATCTCATGAATACATATTTTGTCAATAATCCATTTTTTGCAACCAAAACTACCATGCATAATAAACTTGTACATTTATCAATATTTATACATGAATATGCCAACCATTCAAAACTTTTGAAATTTTACCCAAATATCAAAATTATAAAAATATAATCTACCAAATATTCATATCAAAACTGTAATCACATCCATCAAAAAATGCCAGCCAACAAAATGATTTACAACCAAATATCTTATTTATGCATTGTTTTCCTTCAACAAATTGACACCCAATACTTTATAGGATAACCATAACAAATAATATAAACCTTGATATTTAAAATATATTTAATAATGACAATTGGATCAGAAATTAAAAACTAAAATGCCATAATAATTGACTTAGAAATAGACTTTATCCATTATTGAGGAACACCACTATTATCTTCATGAAAGAAACTTGAGAAATTTATGCATAGAATATTCAAGACAAGAATTTTAACCTTATAACTTCAAATAACATCTCAAAATATATCACTATTATATACCTAACCACAAAAGTCATGGAACTCATTTTTCATCAAAAAATTAATGAAAAATCTTTCATAGGAAAAAATGAACACACAATGTAACTAACATTGATTTATTTTTCTATAAATAACCAATGCACAAATTGAGAAACTATATGTAGAGTTTTTTTTGTGAAAAAATATATATAAATTCTATGTTAAGATTAGAATCGCAACTATTATCATATAAATCATAATTTTTTATAGGTGCACTAAACCTTTCAAGCTTTAAAATCCCTTCCACTTTGAACTACATGTAGGTTTATTTAGCATATATTTATGAAAATAAACCAAGAAAACCCAATTTCTTTGAAAAAAATTTATATGCATAATTGAAAAAAATAAATATCCTTTGAGAAGGCATTCAAAATATTTTAGTCTTTTCAAAAACCAAGCATACCCGTCAAAATCCCAAGGTTAAGTTAGATTCAATAGAAAACTAACTTGAAACCCTTTCATAAGTCTGAAACCAAAACATTTGAACCCATATCCATGTATATCCTAATAAAACAAAATTGACTTCTCAAATGAATCAATTATTCTTTAATATATTGTATCCTCTTCATATTCAATAGAACTTAATATTTTTTGAACCATATGAGAATTTCAACAAATCTCATACCTTTAATGACTAACTATATACTGGTCTTTGAATCTTTTGCATTTTCTCTTTACTTCTTTAACTCTATTCTCCACCAGAGCTTTGTTCCACCCAAATATTGAAAAATGAATAACATTAAACAAATAAATTACCATTTAAATATTGAAGCAATAAAAATTTAACATTCTTGATGATGTGTTGTGTTCTTATTTGTTCACACATTTCACTGATGTGCCTATTTTTTTGGGCTAAATTTAGTGACTTCACTAATCAAATCAGTAAGCCACTATCTATGTTACCAAATCAAATACCAAAAACTAAATTTGAGACACAGACTTAACATTAAAATTTGACTTACCACCAACTTCACCATATCTTGAAGGATCTAGCATTGGGTTCATAACCTATTTACTTCCCATACTTATAATGTCCATGATGGATCACCAATATTCAATGCTTGGGTATATTTTTAATCATCGCCAATTATAACTTAATCGAGGTTAATCAATGATATCCATCACCTTAGTATCATACACTATATAATTTAACTATTTCATGATCACCACATACTCAAAGGATATCTCACAGAAGAAAATTTATATGAATGGGGTCGCATTCTACTTATCACTTGGGCTATAAAGTTAGTTCTTTAACACATCATCAATTTCTTTGACCTAAGTCATGACATTATAAATTAAACATCTTTACTCAAAAGACTTAAAAATATACCATAATTTCATGATAATATTAAGCATCTCACTAAAACAACATGGTCAACAATGCCTAGCAATATGTACTAAGGTTTTTAAAGACAAGCTATGGTAACAATTAAAATTCATAAGCATAATTCAACATATAACTATTAAGTTATTTACTTAATTTATTTATATAATTAATCTATTCATGCAACAAAATATTATATAAAAGAGATTAAAAATGATTTTTTTGTCATAATTAAACTATTTTCAAGTGAAAGTGATCATCAACATTTCAATCACCACTATTATTTACATAAGCTCACTTCTGCAAAACTGTAAAACACTATATACTAATACTTGAAAATGCATTTTCATTAATAAAATAATTATGCTTTCAAAACCACATAATCAACATCATAAGTAATTAATATTTAATGTAGCACTAATTAATGATTGTACATGCACAAAAAGAATGAATTGTCCCCTACCAATAGTTTTAAACTTCATGACTCTAGTCATCAATATGGTAGAACTAAGCATGTCAAGTCATTCAAAAAAATAGTGGGTGTCGAAAATATGCATAACATATTTTTTTCCTTGTTTAATTTGGGTAGGGCATTATTTATCTATGATTAGTATGATTTCATTTCCTAATTTTTATAATTTACAATTCTATGTGGTTGGTGCCATGATATATAACATGCAAATTATTTCTTGATTGGATATATGCATGATTGTATTTTAACACATTGTTTTATTCACTTTCCTTGTTATTTTAAGATTTTTTTAAACTTTATGATTAACTCTTTATTTACCATTAGTTGTTCCATTATGTTATTCAATACAAACTTCTCCATTAACTAAAAATTTATATTCATTTTAATCATTTACAGTCCCTTATGTATGTGTGGTTATGAAGTATTAAAGTGTATTTAAATATTTTTTGTTTCAATTAATACTTTATAAATCCAAAACCATAAAGTAATTATATGTTTTCTTGAATTATTTCAATTAAATTTTATTGAGAATGAAGCTAATAAGTTGTATGAAAATAGTAGAAAAGTAGATTAATTTCCTTTATTTACCTTATATTAATTGTGATGTGGCCTCCAGCCACATATTGGATTCAACAATCCATATCTCTCTCAAATTCTCTCATAGAAAACAAGCTTCAACTAGCAATCTCTTCCTTGCATACATAAATCTTAAACAAGCTTCTCTCTATAAGCTTCAACAATATTGTCCTAACACATATAAAGACTTGGCCTCATCATTTCAAAGAGGCTTTAAAATCTTTCTCCCGAATCTTTATTCTCTAATACTATCCTCATTCCCAACCTATCCTACCTAAACTAATCCAAGAAATAACTAGATATATAAAAGTATGAGGGAAAACAATAAAGGAACAAAGGGGGCCCAAAATAACACCACCCACATGGGAGAGTCTCCATAAAAAAAAAATGGTATCCTAAGAAACACATGCCACATCCGTCACATGGAGTCATCATAGCTAAGGACTAGTCTCTTTTGTAAAGTTGGCACCACATTCAAGCAAGGTCAAAATGGAAAAGTAGATGCTAATATGAAATAGTGATTCATGTCTCCCCACTTAGCACAAACTTCCAAAAGAGGTAGGTGGTATTTTCTTACCATTCTTTCTTATCCCCACATGATAAATTCAACCCATGCCACCTAAAATAATAGTGTTTTGGACACCTCATTAGGATGAATAGTCTATGTCACCTCATGAATGAATAGTAACTTAGGAATAGTGCCCATGAATAGTGATTTTATACAACATTATTCTCTAATTGAAAACAACTTAGCTCTTATGAATTGTCCTGATTGTATCCTTACCATTTATTTTGAAAATAAATAAAAATTCACACCACATTATTTTTAGGTGATGTAATATTTATTAAACCCATTGATGTTCCTACATCAGACACCCAAGGTAGATAATGTATGCAATGGGAACTATAGTAGATCTACAAATCAATCCTAGCTCAAAGAAGATAGATACTACTTACACTTCCGATTGGGGATACATTAGATAATCAAGTTCATGACCAATATGGATCTACTAGACCTAGCCAAGGGATCTCATACCATAATAATATCACTAGGGAGGATTCCAAAGCCTCCAGTCAAGAAAAACTATGTAATAACCCTAACTAAGTCCTATGTTTTCATATTCACTAAACTAATAAAATGTAAAGAAAAATCTAATCTATTATTCACCAAATCTTGTGGCATAAAGTGGTGGTAATAACCATGAAAATGAAACATGCATATAATACATATACTCATGTTAATGTATATGGAATCCTAATCCATGGAATAGAAGTACAAATACATATATATCTACTTTGTAATATACATTATATACCCCTGTGTATAATAATGAAGAGTGGGATAGATTAGAATAGTATAAATAAGAGGGTATAGCCCATTGTAATGTATCCAAGAAGAAGAATTGTAATTGAGCATTGCTCTTAAGATGGTATCCCCCTCGAAGTGGCAAGCGATTTTGAGTGATTCCTTCCATAAAAATAATAAGATATTAATTTATATTTATTATTTATGTTTATTTTATGTATGTAAGTTATTAGGTTCTTAACATACTCTTACAAAGGAGGAAAAAAGTTACGAATACTTACCTTTGAATATGAGCCCACTGAGCCTTAATATGTCCCTTGGCCAAGTTGCTTCGCAAGAGGAAGTTGAAGTATGTAAGTATGACAAGGATAAATCAGCTCTAGGATACACAACCTATCAATGCATCCAAAAGACTTCTCCACAAGACAGTATCCATATCTCCAAATAAAGTATGAAACCTTAATCTTGATTCTCAAGTAGAATGGTTGATAAGAATATGTGAAATATATCTTACTTAATCTTCTCTTCTTATAAATGATGGAATGAATGTGTTTATATAGGAAAATATAACCCTAAACCATTCAAAACATTTAGGCCGACAAGGTCAAACCGATTGGCCTAGTATTAAAATTAACAAAAACTAACTAGGTTATAAACTATGTCAGCCATGGTTGACCTAGTTCTTAGTAAGCTTTTGTAAATAAAAATACAAGGTTGATGTGGCTAACATAGTTATGTAAACTAAAAAAAAGGGGTTTAGGTTAGGGAACGCGATAATTAAAATGGTAATGAATAGAGGAGGGTGAAAAATAGGATGAAAATCTTAGGGGAATGGTTTTTAGAAGATAAGTGTGTAAATAACAAGTGGTAAAAAGAGATAATAATCTTGCGAAGCACCAATGGTCTACCCACTCCTTTCTCAATGCACCCCTTAAGGTGTGTACTTAGAGATATTGAGACTCGATGGGTTCCTATAAGATAGAAAGTGTTATTAAGTGGTAAATTTTTAAAATATTATGTGTATACATATACCTCACTTGAATCTCATCACGTATCATGTGAGTGTAGCAGGGGATGGTACTTTGATAAAGAACATAAAAATACATGAAACTGAGATAACCAAAAATGACATATAGAATGTAATGCTAAAATGAAATGAGAGTAATTAAAAATACCATATACATACCTTAACTTACCTTTCTACTAAATGTTTGTGTGAAAACATCTTAGTCTAGATTGTGGAGGGTGCAATACCTACATTTAAGAAACCCTAGGGATACACAACTAAAAATATAAGTGATGTGTGTGTGCGTAGGATGGCTAAAGTAACAATGAATTACTTAAGAAAATTCATAAATTAGGATTTTTAATGCAAGGTTAGAACCAAAATATTGATGGAAAATGAGTTACAAAATGATGGCAAAGGAATGTATAACACATTAAATCATGTTAGAAAGCATGGAAAAAAGGAATGTAAAACATACTAAACCATGTTGGAAAGTATGTAAAGCATAAATAGAAAATGAACTATAGACCATACTAAATCATGTTGGGAACCATGTAAGACATGAATGAAAAAAGAAATATCAAAGCAAGAAAACTCTAACAAATATTTGTAAGTCACAAGTAACCCCATGTAAAATAAGCATGTTGAATCAAACATAAAGAAAAACATGAATGATTAAAAATTAAATGTAAGTCAAGATGTAAGAAAAACATGAAGAAATAATACATAAAGAGAAACATGCAAGAATTCCAAATGTCATATGTAAGATAAGTGAAGTCCACAAAAATCAAACAAGAATATGATGGATAAATGAAAATCAACAACTCTAAAAGTTGAAAATTCAAGCTTAGTGTTTGTTCTAAGATGTAATGTAAGAAAAAACAACCACCTAATGATATTACTAGTATTATAGTGAGATGGTGTGGTAAATAATTAGTGTAAGGGTGTTTGTGAGGAAGGCTTAGTCATATCCAAGGTCTTACAATATGACTCACATACTATAAACTAAGAGGCATAATAAATTAGATGTGATCAAGGATGCAATTAGCTAAAATTAATATCCAAAAATGGGAATATAAGTAAAATATGATGTAAATAAGGAAGGTGAGGCACCACATGGATGATGTGAACATCCTTAGTAATAATGAGACATACTAGGCAAGTAAGATAGGCTAAGAACTATCAACACCAAGGACTTAGGGCAGCTTGACTAATGAACATAAAGCTATGGCTAATAAGTGAAGTACATAGATCAACCCATTAAGGCTATATGCATGAAAATTAAAATGGACCTACATTCCCACAATGTGTTCCATATTTCTCAAGACCCCTTATAGAGATGTTGATATACTACTAAGATTAGGTACTTAAATGAGAAATTAGGTGGCATTATATATTATATGATATAATGAGACCTCTTACCCCAGTCTACTAGCCTAACACACCCCAATAGACCTAGGATCTATCATAAGGTCAATTGTGGAGTTTTATATTTGACTAAGATATAATATGTGCCAAATATAGATCATGTTTTTTTATGTGATTTGACTTTTAATATTGTGTTTGCCTTTTAGTCATTGATTTTTGTTTGTATTTTATGATTGTTCTTTTATCTTGTTTTGGCTTTTCATATTCATCCTTATCCATATAGATTCAAAGAACCAAACATGACTGAAATAGGTGATAAACACAAGAGAGCTTACACTTGGTCACTAGAGAAAATAGTTTAAAAACCAAGGTGTCTAAAGAATCCTATACTTTCCCACAAGTGTGCAATCTCAAAACTAATCAATGTGAGCCTCAAATGAAAAGAGATAAGGGAAATATGGGGATCATAAGATATTTATCTATGTAATAAGTGATACAATGATGAATAAGCTTATAGCTAATCACAAGGAGTTAAAATAGTGATATGAAAGGGATGGAGATATGCTATGATAGTCATGTCACTAGAGAAGCCATACTAACCTAAAATGGATCTAGTACAAGCACCAATTAAAGTAGTTGTCATCCCAAAAATTTATTTAAATATGTTTTAATATGGTAATTTGTGAGGAAAGCCTGGTCCTATCCATAGTCTTACACTACAACTAACAAGGTGAATACCAATGAGGTGAATTCTAAATAATAGGGGGAAATAATCATAAAGATATGAAGGCAAAGAATGACATAAAATAGTCTAAAATAAAACATATATATAAGAAAAAAATGAAAACAAATGCCAAATGTAATGTGTAAGAAAACCAAAGAATGTAAAGGAAAACAATTATGCTAGTAAAGTCTGACTAAAATAAGTAAGGTGAATAAAAATAAAAAACATGACATAAAAAATAATAAGTAAGACCTATGCTAACGTATACAAGTATATAGGTCTTGGAAGGTTTCTTGAAGTTGAATTTATTTTTTACTATGAATTAAAAAATAAGAGTGGGTATCATAATATGCCCCAATGGGTAAGTGGATTTAGGGATGGGCATCTCAAGATACCCCAAGGTTTTAAGGGACATGTGGATGGGAATCACAAGATGCCCCAACATGTGAGGTGGAGTGAGGTAACATTGAACCATTAAAATGATTTACATTGGGTTGGTAGGTGTATTTAGAGATAGGTAAATGTGTTGGTTTGTTGGATTTTAGGGATGTTGAATGTGACATAGGATGTGTAAGAGAGGTATGAATAGGTAAAGGAGGTAAAGGAGGACCATGTATGATATACTTTGGAGTAGGAATTTGAACTAGGAAATCCTTTGGTTCATGTGACCTAAGAGGTTGAGGTTTAATGGATGTAATGATATGTTTAAATTTATTTGTGTTAGTTATTATTTCTTGATTGGTGTAATAAGAAGGATCAATTATGGTTTGAACAAGATTAGTGTATGAGATGTATATATGGGATAATTTTTTTGGTTAATTAGGTAGTTGATGTTGATATGATTGTGATTCTTTAGATTTGAATTGTGAGGCTTTAAGATAGTTTTGATAGCATTATTTTATTAGAGTATCAAGACTAAAATGTGGACAAAGAAAAGAATCAATAAGAAATCAATGAAGATCAGGATAAGACTCATGAGAATGACTTATAGTAGCATGCCACCAAAAAAACTTATCAAGATTTTACCATTGTGGAGGAGGTTTGAAAGGATGAAAGCTTAAATCTTTAAAGGGTGGCAATTACTTCTTAAGTTGATCTAGACTCAGGGGAGGGTGGGTTGGGTTAAAATTGGTTGAATTGGATGCTCCATTTTGAGGTTGGAGAGACTTGGATGAATCAATGTTATGAAAAAATGATTGGAAATGTTCTTTAGTATTGTTTGAGATGTTTTAAATTGAGTCATAAGAAAGTCTTGCCTTTTTGCTTGGTCTATGGCTTCTTATAAAGTTTTAGGGGAAAAGATTCAAACTTTTTATTGAAGGGGAACTTTAATAGCAATAATAAATAGTTTTAAAAATATAATCAAATTTTTTATTAAAGGGGAACTTTATGAGCTAGAGACTTCCATCATTTGATAAAAGTGTGAGTAGATTCATTAGGAAGTTGCTTGGTATTGATGAAATGGCTAAGGTAATTTTTAGGAAGGTCATCATGTTAGAATTTCTTCACTAGATAATTGACTAATATTCTAGTTGTGAAATGGAATGTCTAAAAATTTGGTTGTACCATTAAAGTGCATCATAAACAAAGGTTTTTACTAAGATCTTGGTGGTAGTAAAGGTGTTAGTTTGGACCCATTATTTATATACATTACCAAAATACATAAGAAATATAGTAGGGTCTTTAGTCCCATCATATGTGATAGTTGGAGAAATGTTTCCAATATCTATGGATGTAATGAATGGGGCCAAAGGTTAATTTTGAAGATGTTAAAGCATTTTGTTATTAATTGGAGGTTGAGGGATGATATTCCCATTGGCATCTCTAAGAGGTGGAGGGACAAAATTTTGATTTGGTTGAGACATGATGACTTAAGGTGGTTAACTGGTCATGTATAATAAATATTGTTTCATGTGCGTAATTTGGGAATGATTAGTTGTTTTCATGCTTATTTGTTGAACTATTTGAGAAATAATTTGAGTTATGTTGATTTATGCACTAGTATTTAAAGGTGGGGTATTAGTATTGTTAGGAGGGGGATTATTAGTGTTGGTGGAACGAAGGGTATTGGGTAGAGGATTACCGAAATTGGTATTGGGAGGAGGATTAGGATGAATGACCTCAACTGTATTAAATTATGTCATGATTGGTTTTAGATTAGAAAAAGATGAAGGAAGAAAGTGAGTATTTTTATTTAAAGTAATAAAATAAGTGAGGTTCTGATCTAAATCCTTAATTATGAAATGTTCTTGACTAAGTGGATGCTGAAAATATGACATCATTATGAAATAAGATTATATAACTATGCACAAAATAATATCAACCAATGTGTACAGAGTTGGCAGGGTCAACTATGTACTGTTTAGATATAAGGATGAAAAATGAAGATAGAATCGACCAAACATAGAATAGGGTCAACCAAGTCAATGTAGTGGGTAGAAGATAAGAAAAACTAGTGGGCTGAATTAGTTGGTTAGGTGAAAAAATAGTGGGATGACTTAGTAGTATTGCTGACTTAGTACTAAAAATAGGGTGTGAAACTAAGCTTGATAAGGATACATGGTCAACTAGGTTGACTTAGTATTGTAGCCTGACTAGTAGAAAAGACTACAGGGTCGACCAGGTCAACTTAGTACTATAAATAGGAGAAAATGCAGTCTATAAGATACTTTGTCAAATAGAATGATAGTGTGCTAAAAATAGGGAAATATTTGTAATGTAATTGAAGCAAGAAATAGAAACACACACAAATAATTGGATCAATGAGGATGATCCAATTGGGGAACACAACATAAAACCTTATACCAATGCTAATCCATGTAAGCTTTTTTAATATAACACATAATGATTAGAGAGCAAGCAGTCAACTAAAAATTAAATGCTAACTAAGTGGTCATCCTAAGTTTTATTAATTTATTTTAAGTGTGATAGAGAAGTTAGCTAAAAATAGGGAACTAGAAAGCAATCTATGAATGGTTTCAAGATGTTTAGGCTGAAATAGATTTGTATTGGTAATGACATTAGCTTTATATTAGGGCCTACCCCCTCACTTCATATTTGTGTAGTGATATGGGTGTCAAGTTCTTAGCTAATATATACCTTTAACCACATGTTTGTACTTGTCCCAAAAAACATAGTTAGTTTCCCCCTTCATGATGAAATCCAAGTAGGTAGGCCTTAGGAAAACAAATTTTAAATGCATTTTGAATATTGTGTGATTTGGTAGTGTGTACAAAAAAATCAAAATAGTGCAACTAAATGAAAATTTGGAAAACCACCTAATTATACTATGTGATCTACTATAAGCATACAAACAATTGAAAATGAAAGTGAATTAATTACTAGAAAATAATTGTTAATTCCAAAATTAAGAATGGTATAGAGTCAGTTCAGATGATAATATATGAAAACAATACATACAAAAGTTGACTAGGTTATTATTGTTATGTGGAAGCAAGAGTCTTAAAGAACAAAGTCGACCAAGTCAAATTAGTTTGATATAAAATTGCAATTTTAAAGACTACAAAATTACATAAAAGAGAACTATAGTGAAGTACTAAATTGATAAAGAGAGAAAGAGAGGAACCTTGGTGGGTTGGAGGATGATGAGGATTATAAATTTTCTATTGAAGTGCCTTGAATAGTGATTTCAAGTTCTACAAACTAAGTTGACTTGCTCGACTTAGTTTATTGATCTAGATGTTACCTAAAACACTAAGTTGACCTTCTCAACTTAGTTTTTTGATTTGGATGTTGATTGAGAGACTAAGTTGACCTACTTGACTTAGTTTTCTGATCTGGATGTTGAATAGAAGACTAATTCAACTTTCATGACTTAGTTTGTTAATTTGGATGTTGATTGGAAGACTAAGTTGACATGCCTGACTTAGTTTATTGATTTGGATGCTTATTGGAAGACTAAGTTAACTACCTAACTTAGTTTATTGATTTTTATGTTGAATGGAATACTAAGTTAACCTACCTAACTTAGTTTATTTATCTAGATGCTAACTAAAAGACTAAGTCGACATGTCTGACTTAGTTTTTTGATCTGGATGCTAACTGAAATACTATGTCAATCTATTTAACATAGTTTGATATTTAGGATTGAAGAAGAGTACTATGTTGATCTATCTGATCTATTAACCTATATCTAATGAAGACCTGAATAGAAATAATAGATTCATTTTGATATGACTATGTGTTAAACATGTGCATAAGAGTTAGAACTATACCAGCCTATTCGACATAGTATTGTAAATATAGAAAAATCATAGAATGATAGAAATGAAAGTGTGAAAGAAAAAATTCAAGGGTTAGATTCACGTCGGGTTCACTAGAATGTATGTAATGAGAAATATAATAGATATACAAATCAATCCTAGTTTGAAGAAGATAGATCTTACTTACACTTCTGATTGGGGACACATTAAATAATTAGGGTCATGACCAATATGGATCCACTAAACCTATCCAAGAGATTTATTACCACAATAATATCACTAGGGAGGGTTTTAAATCCTTTAGTCAAGAAGAACTACACAATAACCCTAAATAAGTCCTATGTTTTCATATTCATTAAACTAATAACATGTAAAGAAAAATTTAATCTAGTGCTCACCAAAGCTTGTGGCACAAAGTGGGGGTAATAAACATGAAAACTAAACATGCATAAAAGATATATACTAACACACACACACACACACACACACACACACACACACACACACACACACACACACACACATAACACTAATGCATGTAATATAATTACAAATGCATATCTATCTACTCTTACAAAGGAGGAATAAAGTTAGGAATACGTACCTTTGAAGATGAATATGTCAATCTATATTTGAAAAGATGATCATTTTATATTTGAGTGGAACAATTTATATCAAGGTTCTATAATAAATGTATTACATGTTGGAGGAGAGGCGTCTAGATTATACATCAAAAATCTCATAGTACCTATGGAGACACCTAAAATAAGCTACATAAAATATTATTTTAATATTTAAATGCTTAAATTATAATGCTTTATTTAAATGCTTAGTGAAACATTTTTATTAATATGTGAAACATTTTATTTTATTATATGAAATGATTTGCTAAAAGTGGGATGCCATATTATATGGATTGTTTCGTTTAAATCAACCATATTATTTATTTACTAAAATATTGGGGTTGGAGTGACACATTAATTAATATAATAAAATAATTATTTTATATCTTAGAGTTTTGGGGGAAATGATAAAAAGACTATTGACTTAGTCAATTGGTTATGAAAACCAATGAGAAATATTTATAACCATAATGATTTTCAATATGGAATTTATCATGGTGGATTTGGTGGATATATATATATATATATATATATAAAGAGAGGAATATATAAGAGTATAATCCAATTCCCATAGTGAGTTAGGGAAATCATAGTTATTATTTAATATGTGAAACTATAAATATTAGGATTTACAAGCAGAAATAACTTTTCAATAGGTATTACTATTCATAGATGAGATCTTAGTAAATTAGAGATTATTATGAATAAATATAAGATTTATAATATTAATACATTAGTCACAAATAGTAATTACAATCTCAAATTATAAAAAAAAGATATACAAGCGGAAAGAAGACGTTAAAAAGTAGATGATTTTTAAAGTTGTAATTGATTGTTTATATTGTACAATGATATTATGGGTTTCATAGGAGATGCTATTTGGAAAATAATTATTAATTAAGGAATTCTAGTTTAGATATATTGTACCTAGATGATATAAGCTATGGATTTTATTCTTGTTATATGTGTATTATATAGTTTTATTCATACATTTGATGGACTAGATGTATGCATTTGTGCTTTATTCAATACTTAACATGTATATTGTATGTTGGTAGGAGATAATATGTATGAATAAATGGTTATATTTATGTTAATTCACTCTCGCATTGCTGACTCTGAGTAAGTCATGAGATAGACTTCACTATCTTATTAGTTTTATCATGCTTGATGAAGGTAATTTGATCAAGTGGTGTGTTTAAAATTGACTGGTCTTAGAGATAATTAACTATTAAAAACTTTGGCTAAACTAATGTTAGTTAAACATTATCATTTCATATGTATGGCTTACATGTTTGTGTGATATCATTTTAGAATAGAATTCTTTATGGTACACTGCATGTTTTAAAAATCATACAGCACATGAGTACTAGCTAGTCTCTTTGTATTCTCACACTGTTACTATCTATTCATCTGAGAAGGGAAGCCCTTTCCTTGATGGGAGATTGTGTAGAAGATTGTTGGTTTGTGGTTGATGTGAAAAATTACTTGGATGATGCTCTCCCTCCCCACAATATTACTTACTTGGAGATGACACCTGAGATTACTGTAGATACTAAAGTTTCAGGAAACTCATCCTCTGTGGAGCAATGTATCTTAAATTTATACTTTGTATATTATTTATTACTAAAAACATTAATTTGTTAAATTGTAATTATTTATTATAGTACTTTAATAGCCAAGGATGTAGGATTGTATCAATTGTGGTTGAAAGATTGTAAATGTTTTTTATATATAGTATGAAATATTTCATGTTGATATATGATGTGTAATGTAGAATACTTCACTGACAATTATCAGCTTAAGTATTGGTTATATATTCTCTGATTAGATTTACACCTTGGTGTAATCTTGTTTTAATGTTTATGTTTTTTTTTAATTACTATTTTTAGATGGATCTCAGTGAGGATTTTACATGTGGTATCAGAGCCATGGTTCAAACTCTAGGACTAAATGAGTCCACTAACACTTTTGTATCTTTCTATTTACCAGAAAGGAGATGGTGAAAGCTAAAGTGTCTAAAGAGGGACCATCAAATAACAATGACAATATCCCTCGATTTGATCTTAATCAACATGTTGTGGAGTAACCAGCAAAATTAGATCAACTCCTCACAGTCATGAAAAATACCAGGGATCAGATCACAGCCCTAGAATAGGAAGTTCATAGCCATAGAGAAGAACATCAGGATGAAACTAATGAGCATACCACTGAGCAGGAAAAATTTTAAGATGTGAGAGCATAAGTAGATATAAATCTAGTTAAGGAAATGAAAAAGATGAGTCAACGTAAGTTTGATGGGACTATCTTGGGTGATGGAGTTGAAGTGTGGTTGACAGACAAGGAGAAGTATTTTGATATTCAAAATTAATCTAAGGTCACCAAAGCAGTTTAAGGAGCATATTAGTTTTCTAGTGATGTAGTTATGTGGTGGGCTAATAAGAAGTTGGAAATGAAATTTAATTTGACCACCTCTACTTGGGATAAGTTCATGACATTATTCAAGTCTGAGTGGCTTCCATAACCTTATTTTGATCAAAAGCTCATAGATTTTAAAAATATGAAATAGGAAGATTTATTAGTGAATGATTATTTGGAGTAGTTCACCAAACTTTTGAAATGTGTACCTTAGTACCAAATAGATGAGACTTTTAGAATCAAAAAAAATATCTTGGAATTGAGACCTCAAATCGGTGGTGAGGTGGATGTTCATGGACCAAGTCTTCAACAAGGAAATCAAACAAGAATAGAAGCTGAAGACTCTTGCATAGGCCAAGAATAAATTCAAGAAAATTTTTCGAGGATCAAATCAAATTTTAAAAATAATAACTGGAAACCAAGGGGTGGAGACTCTAGAAAGCAATTCTAAAGTTAGAATGCCAAATTTAACAATAGATCAAGCAATAAGAAACTAGATAAAAGTTTCAAATGAGGTTTTAAGGGAAACCAACCAACTGATAGGAAGGGACCACCTGGAGATTATTTTATTTGTATAGATGACCAATATGATTGTAATTTTCCCCATGGTAAGTCAAATAAAAAAGGTTCTAATCCTCAACAGGGTAATTCTCAACAGTGTATTCATGCAGTGGTGGATAATCGACAAGCTAAGTTTCAAACATCACCTATTACACTGTTCGGTACTTTGTTTAATTATCTAGTTTCTATTTTGATAGATATAAGGGCTAAAAAATGTTTTATATCTCCTAGAATACTTATTAAGATAACTATAAGAGTTGGTGTAATGGTAAATGCATAGTTAGTACAGTATTGGAATAACTCAAAAGTCATGGTTGATAAATGTCTAGTTAAAGTAGAGATTAGGTTGCCTAAATTTACAAAAGTTTTAGATCTGTATATATCACCCCTAGGATCATATCATGATATATTAGGAGTCAACTAGATTTTAAAACATAAAGAAAAGGTTAATTGTTACCTAAAGAAGCTGAAGTGTCTTGATGATTTCAAAAATTAGATGCAAATTCAAGGAGAAAAAAGAGAGTTAAAACTTAGGCAGATTTTTGTAATGCAACTTAAGAGGACTCAAGGAAAAGAGTGTCAATAATTTATCATCAATATAAATTAAATGGAGGAACCTAAGGAACCATATCTTGAAGATTACCCATTTCTTACAAACTTTTGTGATGTGTTTTCATAAGAATTATTGGGTTTGCCTCCTAGACATGAGTTTGATTTTTTATATCGACATCATACCAGGTTTAAAACCATAGTCCAAGGCACCATATAGGATGAAAACTAATGAGTTGATTGAATTGAAATGGAAACTCCAAAAATTATTGGTTAAGGAGTTGATCAGACCAAGTGTGTCACCATGGGGTGCACTAGTTGTCTTTGTCAAGAAGAAGGATGGTACCTTTCAACTTTATATTGATTATAGATTGTTGAACATGGCAACCATAAAAAAATAGGTATCCATTATCTCGTATAGATAATATTTTTTATCAAATGTGAATAGCAATAGCATTTTATAAAATTGATCATTGATCAAGGTACCATTAGTTGAGGATTTGGGATGAGGATATTCTGAAGACCACATTCAGAACTTGGTATGGGAACTATGAGTTTACAATGCTACCATTTGGATTGACTAATGCTTTTATATCATTCATGAATCTCATGAACATGTTCAAATATTACCTTGATCGCTTTTTTCTAGTTTTTCTTGATGACATTTTTATCTATTCAAATAATGAAGCAAGACACCTTCGACATATGAAACTAGTTCTACAGCAATTGTAGAAACACAAGCTATATGGCAAGTTGTTCAAGTATGAATTTTTCTAGGAAAAAGTCTATTATTTGGGACACATTATCTCTAAATATGGTATTTTAGGAGATTCTAAAAAGATTAGAGCCATTATGGAATGGTTAGTACCGAAGAATGTGTATGAGGTTAGAAGCTTCATGGGGTTAGTAGGTTACTATAGGAAGTTTGTTTTGAACTTTTCCAAGATAGCTAATCTAATTACTTCCTTAAAATGAAAGAAACATAGATTTATTTGGTCATAGAAGTGTGAAGTATCTTTCCAAGAGTTGAAAAGAAAGCTTACATTAGCACCAACAATATTGAGAATTTTGGACCCCAATGGTCAATTCTCTATAGTCACAGATGCATCAGGGGATGGACTAAGAGGAGTCCTTACTAAGGATGGTGCTATAGTGGCTTATGAGTCATGAAAGATAAATCCTTATGAGGTGAATTATTCGCCTCATAATTTAGAACTTGCAGTAATTATTCACACTTTACAAGTGTGGTGACATTGTTTGTTGGGGAAAGCTTTTGAGCTCAAGACAAATAACTTGGGACTCAAGTATATTTTCACCCAACCAAATTTTAATGTTCATTGTAGATGTTAGCTTGAGTTTTTATCTGATTACAATTTTGTCATCAGTTATATCAAATGTAAGGAGAATAGAGTAGTCATTGCCCTTAGTCGTAGAAGATACATAACAACTATAGCTACTATTAGTAGTACTTTCAAGGATCGGGTGATTGAGTTGTCATCAAGAGATGAATTTTATGATCATGTTAGAATAGCATTATTTGATAATGCTCAAAATCCTTAATATAAAAGATTTAAATTGGAGAGTAATGATCTATTATGTTACAATAGACAAATGTATGTGTCAAATCAATAGAATCTATAAATCATAGTTCTAAAAAAACTACACAATGCACCATATTCAAGACATCTAGGAGTAACCAAGATCATAGCAAAGCTTATACCACTATATTTCTAGAAAGGAATTAAGAAGGATATAACATATTATGTGTCGCATTGTCTAGAGTGTCAATGAGTGAAATTTGAGCATGTGCATTTGGTTGGATTGTTATATCCACTTGATATTCTAGAATGGAAATGGTAGGTGATCAGTATGGACTTTACCCAATGGTTATTGATGCCATAGAATAGGCATGATATGATCTTTGTAGTTTTTGACAAACTGACCAAGGTAACTCACTTTATACTAGGCAATTTGATGGATGATGCACCTACCCTTGTGAAGAGGTTTGTAAAAAAATTATATAGGTTGCATGGATTTCTAGATAATATCATTTTGAATCATGATCCGAAGATGACTTTGAGGTTCTAGGTGACTCTTAATTCAGATTTGGGTATGCAACTTAATTTTAGTACAACTTACCACTGAGAGATTGATAGACAAACAGAGAGAATTAATCAGGTGCTTGAGGATCTTCTTCATATGTACTACATGGATCAGCGGTACAAGTGAAAAGATTATCTTCCATTGATTGAGTTTGCATATAACAACTCATACCAATCAACATTTAATATGGCACCATTTGAGAAACTTTATGGGAAAAGGTGTATGACACCCATCAGTTGGGAAAGGTTAGAGGATAGGGTAGTCTTTGGACTTGAGATATTTTTTGAGATGGAAGAGCAAGTTAGAATAATCAAATATAGGTTGGCTAAGTCCAATGATAGATAAAAGAGCTATGTAGATCAGAAGAGAACATAAAGGCACTTTGTAGTAGGTGATAAAGTTATTTTATAGGTAAAGCCATAGAAAATCTCGATTAAATTCAAAAATTCTACAAAATCATCACTGAGATATGTGGGACCCTTCGAGGTGTTAGAAGTGGTCAATCTTGTAGCATATAGTCTTGCATTACCACCAATCCTAGCTCTTTTACATAATGTCTTCCATGTTTCATATCTTAAAAAGTATATAGTTGATCCTACACATGTGTTGGATTAGAATGCTTTGCAAGTTCTGGATCATGGGGTGGTTACAGTAGAACCAATCAGGGTAATTGACACACACAA
The DNA here is from genome assembly GCA_037957365.1 of Torreya grandis. Classification (NCBI taxonomy): domain Eukaryota; kingdom Viridiplantae; phylum Streptophyta; class Pinopsida; order Cupressales; family Taxaceae; genus Torreya; species Torreya grandis. Next base: position 2,339,969 of record JARHVA010001095.1, on the reverse strand, counting down.
ACTTCTTTTTTATAACAGAGAGATGTCTCAGTAAAAGGTCCAATGGGACCAATACTTTGAAGATGCAACTTAGGAGGACTATGATGAGTTCTTCAAGAGATTTTCACATTTATTTACCTGATTAGATATTATTATATTGTGATATTTTCAGTTGAACAATAATTTTTAATTCAAAACTTATATTTGAATAAAAATCATTTGAGACAATGACTAACTTTAGGGGGGAAGGATGTTACAACCTGATTCCTCGTTGAGTAAGCTAGTTATTTATCCATAGATATTTATAGTGTCATATGTGATCTAGTTATTTTTACACACACACACACACACACACACATATATATATATGGGGTAGTTGATTTTTACTTGATTATATTGTTATGAGTTAATTGTAGTGCATTTTTATATTATGAGTAAGTGAATTTATCATTACAGTTATATTTTATATATGAATATCATGTTGTTTTGGTCTAACTACCTGCTTGTTGTGAGGTGGATGCAGGGGCACTCATCCCTTAGAACATGATGGAGGAAAAGCAGCATCAGAGAAGGTGACGTAGATGGTGATGTTGGGAGAAGACAGAGAAGCTAGCTAAAGCCCTACACATACCACAATATTAGGGCATGACTAGATGCATAGTTGAATGGTTAGTATAGTATAATTTTATATTATTTGCATTTGAAAAGTATAATATGCATGATCGAGTAGTTAGCGTAGTATATTTTATGCCATTTATTTTAAACAGTATATTATGCATGATTAATCTAGTAAATTAATGGTATGAAATTAATTTTATGTATTTATGATTTTGGGTGGTTTCATTAAACTAATTTAACTAATTAAATAAGTCATTTATTATTGAGATAATTTGAAAAATACAAAAGTAATAAATAAAATAATAAGATAATAAAAAAAAAGAGGGGACTAAATATTAAAAAAGAAAATCTAAAGGGTAAAAATCTTACCATGAAATAGAATAAAGGAAAAAGTAGTTTTAAAACCAAAATAAAAAAATAAAAAACCCACGCCTCCTTTCTAGGCAAAAGAAGAGAAAGAGAGTAAATTAAAAAATATATAATTGATCTTGAGGCATAGAAGGGGAGTGGCACAGAGGTGAAGGAGAAGCGCAACAAAGGAACATGAGTGAGTGGTTTCTGGGAAGAGAATTTCTAGGTAGACGCAATGCCCTTCTATAGTCTTTAAATTTCTGGGTGTCAAGATGCATGGATTTATGTATGACACAATTTATTTGATTTTAAATAGAAATTTACTCATACCTATCAAACTGTTAAATATTGAACCGTATTGCCATCTGGGGGAGATATTTAGGTATGAAACCAAATAATCTATGCAGTGCCATATCATATGCAACCATGCTATATAGTTATTCGATGCTATCTTTATTAGGAAACAAAAAAATGAACACAGACTATATATATTATACCACACAGATATCAGTAAATAAATAGATGAAAAAAAACATAGAGTCAGCATTAGTAGAATAAATCATTGTACGTAATAGAAGGACAATAGACATAAATTTGGTTATAAATGGTGAGTTTGAATACTTAGAACTGTTCTTAATTTATTCATTGTCATAGGTTCCTGCTGTGTCAATAAATTTATTTTTTTAACTAATTAGAATTTCCAACTTATTTAAATAAAGACTAGTTTGACGATATGCGAACCTCTAAAACGAACTTCTGAAATTGAACCGAGACTGTATCAATAAATAGTAAAACTTAGCCTGTGTTAAATCATTGGGGAGAAACATGGTGTCCCATATTTGTATACACCGATTGATAGAGGTAGGCCTGATATAACCATATTTTATTTGATAAGGATGATATGGCATTGTACTTTAGTTTGAATCGCTGATGCATATGTCTATATGGCATAGGAAAGGCTTTATTTAAACGCTTAAAATAATCTACATAAAATAATCTTTTAATATTGAAATGCTTAAATTAAAAGGCTTTATTTAAACGCTTTAGTGAAATGCTTTATTTAAACGCTTAGTGAAATGTTTTTATTAATATGTGAAACAATTTATTTTATTATATGAAATGCTTTGCTAAAAGTGGGACGCCATATTATATGGCTTGTTTTGTTTATAGCAGCCATATTATTTATTTATTGGCAAATTGGGGTTGGAGTGCCACATTAAGTAATGCAATAAAATAATTATTTTATATCTTAGAATTCTGGGGAAAAAAAAAAAAAGACTATTAACTTAGTCAACTAGTTATGAAAACCAATGAGAAGTATTTATAATTAGAATGATTTTCAATATGGAATTTAGCATGGTGGATCTGGTGGATATATATTTAATCTTTTTAAGAGATAGGCATATATAAGAGTATAATCCAATTTTCATAGTGAGTTAGGGAAATCATAGTTATTATTTAAAATGTGAAACCGTACATATTAGTCTTTACAAGCAAAAATACCTTTTCAATAGGTATTTTTATTTATAGATGAGATCTTAGTAAATTAGAGATTATTGTGACTAAATATAGGATTCAAAATATTAAGACATCAATCATGAATAATAATTACAATCTCAAATTATAACAAAAGATATACAAGCAGAAAGATGATGTTAAAAAATATATGATTTTTAAAGTTGTGATTTAATGTTTATATTGTACTATGATATTATGGGTGTCATAGGAGATGTTATTGGAAAATACTTATTAATTAAGAAATTATAGTTTAGATACACTGTACCTGGATGATATAGACTATGAATGTTATTCTTGTTATATATGTGTTATATAGTTTTATTGATATATTTGATGGGCTAAATGTATGCATTTATGATTTCTTCTGTACTTAGCATGTATATTGTATGTTAATAGGAGATAGTCCATATGAATATATGGTTATATTTGTGTTAATTCATTCTCGCATTGCTAACTCTAAGTAAGTAGTCAGACAGACTTCACTAGCTTATTAGTTTCACCATGCTTGATGAAGGTAATATGATCAAGTGGTGTGTTTGAAATTGACTGATCTTAAAGATCATTAACTATTAAAAACTTTGACCAAAGTAATGTTAGTTAGACATTGTCATTTCATATGTATGGTTTATATGTTTGTGCTATATCATTTTAGAATGGAATTTTTTATGGTACATTGCATGTTTTAGAAATCATACAACACATGGGTACTAGCTAGTCTCTCTAGATTCTTGCACCATTACTATCTACTCATCTATGAAGGGAGGTCCATTCCCTGATGAGACATTATGTGGGAGATCATTGGTCCGTGGTTGGTATGAAAAAATGCTCAGATGATGCTCTCCCTCCCCATAATAGTACTTACTTGGAGACAACACTTGAGAGTACCTTAAATACTAGAGTTTTGAGAAACCCATACTCCATGGAGAAATTTATCTTACATTTGTACTTTGTATATTATTTATTACTAAAAACATTAATCTATTAAATTGTAATTATTTATTATAGTACTTTTATAGCCAAGGCTATAGAATTATATCAGTTGTGAATGAATGATTGTAACTACTTTGTATATATAGTATGGAGTATTTCATGTTGATATATGATGTGTAATGTAGAATACTTCACTTATAATTATCAACTTAAGTATTGGTTATATAATCTCTAATGAGAATGTGTTTTTTCTAGATTTGGTATTCCAAGTGTTTGTCAATGAAGATTAGCATGATCCTCCATTATCTCTTAGTACACCAATGTCTTAGGCTAACAAGATTTGTCAATTTGTGTGAATAGGTGAAGCTTGTATATAGAAATATATACATAGCAAGTTTATATAACTAAAGCTTTGTGAAGATAATTTTGCATAATAAGTTTACACAAAAAGAGCTTTAAAATGGTGGCTTTAGATCACTTATTTATATCATTCTAAAAATATTTAGGATCAACCATGACTGTCCATCTTGAGCTCAAGATGTGTGGCCCTAGACTAATTCAAGCTTGGAGAGATAAGAAATAAATAATGTCATTAATATTTGGAATAATTGGGCATTAATGAGGCATGGGAGGTCTTAATTCTAATATTTATCTCATTAATAGCTTATAGATGCCACCCCATTGATGATGTTATGAGATGATATAGAAATGAACACTAAATTTTTAGTAATTAGATTTTCAACAACTTTCATAGAATTTTTACTTAATCTCTTGATTTAGTTTAATTTGCTTAAGTGGATTTGATTAATTTTTTGCAATTATTTGAAAATATATTGCATGCTTAATCAAACTGGTCAAAAATATCATTTTACTAAGTCATAATTTAACTAGAGTATAATTAGAAAAAGGTGTCAATTGTGTATGGGATAATACCCCAGTTAGGGTATTAAGGACATGAAATAACACATGCACATGACATGTACTACCAAATTAGAAGAATTAAATTATCCAAGATGTCATTTTTCATGGTTGTAATTTGACTCAAAATTATTTAAGAAAAGATAATAATCACATAAAATGCATTACCCCATTCAAAGATACTTTAGCATAAATTGACACCTATATGTGATAGGTTTGAAAAATTTAGAACATTTTAGTGATTTTGTTCTAGATTGTGCTTTGTCACAAAATATCATTTAGATTGATAATTCTAACACAATAGTGATATGAATGTGATGTCTACAATTTGACCTTATTTGAGAAGGCATGGTGATAAATTCAATCAAAGCAACATCTTTTCAAAGAATGAAAAGGTCATAATAATTATAAGAAATAATTCACTCCTATTTTCCATTAAATTTTGCATGAGTCATGGAGAAACAAGGTTATGAAAGTGCCCCAAACATCATTTTGGCAGCCCATGGTTTTTGCCCCTATTTGAGAAAGTGTGGTGAGACATTCAATGGAAGCAATATCTTTTCAAAGAATCAAAAGGTCACTATTATCAGAGGAAATAAATTCACTTATATTTTTCATTAAGTTTTACATGAGTCACAAATAAATAGGGTTATGAAAGTACCCAAAACATCTTTTGGGTGGCCCATGATGCCCCCTTGATGGGAAGATAGAAAATTTAAATTTTATGATGGTGTTAGGAACCCGTGCCTTACTCGTATTAGTGTAATAATTGCTATAGACGCATATGCTTTGTAAGTCGTCCCTTAGAGCTTATTTGAATTATCCCACATACAAGGTAAGTAGTAGTTATTAGAATAGATTTAGTATATAAGTGTTGAGGCCGAATAAAGGCATCTACGAATTCATTGTATTAAGCTTGCTCAAAGGAGGTTGCCCCCTCGAAGAGGCCTACGATCAATATAAGCTTTCTGTGTTTGGTAAGAGTTATTTTATTTTTGCATATTTTGATTAAATCTGTTGTAAGAGGTAATCTACTGTAGGAGGTTCATCACAGATGGGTTGGCCCTCGATTAAGAAAAATAATAATCACATTAATTTCAATAAAAGAGGATAAAAAATAATCAATTAGAAGAAAACAAGAGGAAAAATAGATAAACAGGGCTAAAACAATAACCCAAGAGGGATGAAATAGTTCGACTATAGGCCCCAGGGGAGAAAATTTTGAAAATTTGACTATATTTTGACTCTTGGGGGATAAAAATAGTTCATTTTCACCCCTAGATAAGTAATTCAAAGCTCTAAGATTTGTGCATGAGAGAGATGATAAAGATGGCTAATATCTGACACCATAACACCTTAAAGAGTGCATGAGAGAGTATCATAGGCCACAAAGGAGTGGACCACCGATAGGTACCTTTTTTGGTATTTAATTTTGTGAATTTATGGCATTTATAATGGGTAGAAGTAGGAAATTTGGTGATCCTATCAATTGCCCAATTTGACAATCAATAAATTTGCCCACAAAAATGGCATAATCACCATGAGATTAGCAAATCTATTGACCTTTTGATAGGATTATGGATCTAAATGGAAAATTCACTACTTTATCAATGAATGCACAATTTTGGGAAAAATTTACTAAATGAATGGAGAATTAGCCAATAGTAGTGGGATTACCCTCCACTTTGACAAGAATGACCTGTAAGTCAACAGGATCTCTAGGAAAGGCAAAAATGCCCTAATAAATGGAAGAATTACCCTATAGAATGGATAAATAACCAAAATAAGGAAGGATGGGGTCCATAGGATATTAATATAAGCCCAAAATTAGAATAAGATGGGGATAGGCATAGGCATCCACACAACTAGATATTTATCATGCCATTCCATTACAAATAGTTCATACTCAGGTGCAATATGATTCATTAGCCAATATAAAGATGGTTGGCCTGAATGGACATGATATTAATATGGATGATGCCCTAGGTGGTGATGAGTTCCATGTGATGAAGAAAAGAGAGGCTAGGACCTATAGGATAGGCACAGGCATAGGTTAAGAAGAAGTAGGGCCCTTCTATATAGGTACAAGTAAAGGAGAGGTGGGTCCCTCTAGTATAGGGAGGTCCATGGAAGACCAAGAAATCATTGATAGGATTTAGAGAGAGATCAGTACACACCTTTAAGAGATTAAAAATTTATAAAGTAATGTGGTTGGGTTATAGGCATAGCTGGATACAACCCATGGGAAGACCACTAGGCTATAAGGTCTTATTGCAGCTAGAGATGTAGAGATTACCACTCTGAGAGGGTAGGTAGTGGAGTTGATAGGGTTTTAAATACAGTTGGCTACATGAGACATGGATCTACTAACATTGGTTGGTGAGCAAGATTTTACTCAGGTAGAGAGGGAGATATTGTCTCCTAGATAAAGAGGGATGAGGCTCATGGAGCCAAGATAAATAGTGGGTTATGAGTAGCTAGATATTTAGCTAATGTGATTTCGGCCAAGTATGATGCCTTATGTGTGAACTAAGATGCCCTACATTCCAAGGATGAGATAACCTACCAGAGGTGGGTATATGAGGTGGCAATTCCTATGGAGAGTAGGGTGGCATCTTATAGGGAGTACATGAGATCATAATAGACTAGCCATACCTCCAGGTCTAGACGTGTTACTGAGTCAAAGCAATCAATTGCACAGCTATCAGCATAGTGGGTAGTCATGGGGACTCCACCACCACATCCACGATCATCACCAGCTTTAGGGATGGGTTAGAACTTCCAGTAGAGTCCTCCTAGAGATGATTATGATCAGAGCTAATTTTGTAGCTCTTTTTTTTTGTATTATGAGATGTATAAACATTCTTGTGATGTATAAAACATGATTATGATACATATATATGACATTGATTTTTAACATATGGCTATTTATACATGGACTTTCGATATTCTTTTATTGTCACATGATGTTTAAATTTATGTTGCTCTTATTAGGATATGATGATATATGATAGTTTCAAGAGATGCACTTCCTTAGTTAACATATAGATGTTCCTGTATTTATGGTCATGTTTTAGCATGACTAGATGATAGAGGATAATTTAGGAGATGTGCATCCCAAATAAATCATAAATATAGTCAGCTAGACTCAAAGTGTATGCCAAGAGATGCACATCCTACATAAAGTCTTATTTATTTCCAATGTTTGCTTAGGATAGAGCTTGTTTAGGTATTGGAGATGTAGGATGGTGTGTTCGTAGATGATCTTTGGTGCTATATTTACTTTTGTACTTTGGATCACTTGGTGTTTAATTTAGCAAGTTGAAATTATGCATCATAAGTATGAATAACTTATAATAACATTGTATTTATTTTTTCAATTGACCGATTTAAAAGTTAATATTTATAACTAAAGATAATGATAAAAATTACCAAAATTTGAGTTAAAACTATTTACATTTAAACACAAAAAATAAAACAAAGAAAAGAAAAAAAAGATAAAAAAATGTAACCTAACTTAAAATGAAGATATGAATTATCAAGAGTTAAGTACGAACAAAAAAGTATTGAGCATCAAACTAACAAAAAAATAAGAACAAATTGTTAGACAACCTAGAATTAAGATATGAATAATCAATATCCACATGTATGAACAATGTGTACTTGAAAAACTAACCAATAACAAAATAATTTAAATAAAAATGTAAACAAGTTAAGCCCAAGTGAAGGCCAAACTCAAAATACTTATAGATTATATTCAAATATAATAAAAAACAATATAATGAATAAGACACAATAGTAAAAAAAATACAAGAAGAAATACACAATAAAACAGCAAGAAAATAAATAAAGACATGACAAAACAACAATAAAGAAGAATAAAAATCACAACAAAACACCAAGAAACAAATAGCAAAGCACGAATAATAAAACAAAAATAAACTAATAATAACACAACAAAACATGAAAAGAGACTAATAAATGAACAATAAAATACCAATAAAAATAAATGAATAGGTAATAAAGCACAACAAAATGACAATAAAGCTCTAATAAACACACAAATAATAAATAATCATAATGTTAGTACAGACTAAAAAAAAATTGTTCATGTATGTGTAATAAAGGTGTTACACTCTATGATAGGGTGACCCCTAAGCTAATGACAATACCACAATGAAAAAAGAATAATAGACACAAAGTTTCCCCCAGATGATAGGGAAATAAGGAGATTATAAATAGAAATTACCCCTAGGATATAAGAGGTAATGGAACAAATAAACAAAATAGGGAAATAAAAGAAAAAGAAGGGGTAATTGAGTTAACTCCAAATGCACAAAGCAAGTGGATGTTTCCTACATAGTTTGATAGACGTAAAATCCAACATAAACCTCAGTCCTAATGAATTTATCCTAGGATATGAGATAGAATAAAATTGATGATAAATAAAACATGGTTTACGTGTACAGGAATATGGGAATGGTCTCATAAAATGATGAGTGCATGAAAAATAAAGTATGGTTTAGATTGAAACCATACTAAAAGATAATAAATGAGTAGGCACAAACAAACTAAATTGGGAATTTAGAGTGCATACTACATCTAAGATTGAGAAAGAGAAAAAACTTGCACACAAAGTTCTTGGGAAAATCCAAGAGTGCATAAATAGATCTTGTTCAAATGAACAATGCACACAAAGTTCACTCATAAAATGATGAGAGTGTGGTTTGGTTTTCTCTTAAAATGGTGAAAGCATTCAGGATTAGAATAAACAAAGGTATAATGCACTATTTTTGGTCTTTTATCGTATCAATTTCTAATGGTTGTGTTTTTGGGATAAGTAACAAAAACATAATAAGAATAAAGGGTACAGGGAACTATTTATCAAAGGATATGAACCTCCATAGGTAAGAGTCCAAACAATAGATAATCTAGATGCAATGGGGATTATAAATATAAACAATTCTTAGCTGAGGAGTTGCATGTCCACAATTAAGTAATAGCTAAACTGGCTACAATAATCTAACAGCTAAACAAAATGTAACAGTATTATGGTCCTATCAAGGTAATAATTCCTACCAAATAGTATAAAGAATAGAATAATACATAGTAGCAAAGAAACCTAAGGAATCTTTAGTAGGCAAAAACCATGTGCTGACATATCCTTGTACACTTGTCTATAAAAGAGACTACAAATACTAAGCTAACTAAGTTAATTCATAGAACAGGTGTTGAATGTGTCCAAAATTCATTGAATCATAATTAGGATCATAATTGGTTATTGGGTACAACAATCCAGGTTACAATGGTCTATAATGAAAAAAAAATTGGTTTGGTTAAATATAAATGATCTAAGTGACAATAGTTTAGGGTTACAATGATCTAGAATGAAAATAAAATTGGTTCACTGGAATATAAATGATCCAAGTGACAATGGCTCAAGGTTAAAATGGTCTAGAGTAAAATGGTATAGGGATAAAATGGTCTAGAATAAAATGGTACAGGGTTACAACAATCCAAAATAGTATGGTTACAACATTCTAGAGTAGAATAGAAAAAAGTAGAATGGTCAAAGGTTACAATGATCCAGAGTGAATGGTCTTATATGTTACAATGGTCTAGAGTATAATGGTGGAATAAATGACTTCAGCACAAGTTGCCCCCAAGTAAGGTCCCTTGTAGATAATGATTCATAAAGTTTGTCAATCATAGAACCGCTTAAGGTGCATAATATCCATGGGTTCCAAGATCTCTTTACCATTTGGAATAGCCAGTCTATATGCCCCTGATCTATAGTTCATTGTAACAATGTATGGTCTCAGCCAATTGGGTTAAAACTTACCCTTCTTTTTATTCTCGGCATTAGTGTTCTTTTGGTTCTCCTTCAAGACCAAGTCACCAACTTCAAAATCTTGAGGGAGAATGCATGTATTATATTTATGACACAATCTATCCTAATATACTCTCAAGTTGTCCATGGTAGCCAAATTCTTACCATCAAGTAGCTCCAACTCTTGCAACCTAGAAACTCTATAGTCTTCATCATCCACAATGTTCTGCAAAGAAACCTAGAATAAAGGTATCTTGAACTCAACTGGGATAATAGCCCCTACGCCATAAACTAGGGAATATGGAGTGGTTCCTATGGGGGTGTGATGACTAGTGCAATAGGCCCAGAGGATAAGAAAAATTTACAAGTGCCAATTACGTCCAATGGCATTGATAATCTTCTTAATGATTACAATAATGGTCTTATTAGATACATTGACTTGACCATTACATTACGTGTTATATGGTTTGGACTTTTTATACCTAATTTTGAACATGGTGAAAATAGATTTAACATCTATGTTTACAAATGATCCACCATTATTAGATATAATATAGGTTGGGATACCATATTGACAAATGACATGGTAATGGATAATTTTGGTAATATTTTTCTCAGTGATGTAAGTGAGAGTAATGTCGTCAATCCACTTAGTAAAATACTTAGTAGTAATGAGAATGTGTTTGTGGCCATCAAAAGAGGTTGTGTTGGTTTTCCTGGCGAGATCGAGACCTAATGTAGAGAATGGCCATGGTGTAGTGATCATCTATAGTGGAAAGGAAGGTGCATGTATTAAATTACCATGTTATTAACAAGAAACACACTTTTGACATAATTACAAGCATATATTTCCATCTTAGGCCAATAGTATTGTAGACACCAAAATTGTGTCGACTCCCCTTGGTCCCTTACACACCTTATTAATTTAAAATAAACTAATTATTTTAAATTAATGACATCACCCTAGCCACCTCACCTTGGACACCTCACCTTGGACACCTCGTCCTTAGACCATTTCTCACCCTATGAGTCACTCATGACCTATTCTCACTCCATTCCAACCTCCTAACTAAATCTCGTGCCTAATAAACCTGTCCTTTGACCGATCTCCAATGGCAAATGCACTTGGCGGATGGAGAATGGGCAAAGGGCTAAAAATATCCCTTTTACCAATTCTTTGGCCACCAACGTCGGTCAACTGTCGATTGACGTCGACAGAATAGCCAACGTCAGTTACATAAACTGAGTTCTAACGTTGAGTTAGCCCCCCCTTAGACTCTCTTAGACTCTCTCTCTCTATCTCTGTGGCTAATGGCTCTTGGACTTTCTTTGGCTCTTTGACTCTCTCTGGCTCTCTAATCGCTGATCCTAAATTCTTCCTCCTGAACTCTGAGACATCGACGCGCACACTCTGGGACCAATCATTAGACTTCAACTAACACTCCCTTGGGTACAAAAACTACACACAAGCCACTCCAGATTGGATTGGATCATTGCACGAGGGCCTCGACATCAGCCACAAGCAGAGCTAAGTATTCTTTTGTCTTATTTCAATATTTAGAATACATTAGTAATTAGTTTCTATTTACTACTTCTAAATACTATCAACCAACCCTGACTTCTTCTCGGAGAGGCTGAAAAGCCTTCCTCATATTCTTATCCCCTTTTTACACCTATTCCCGACCTTTGCCCCCTCTCAGACCCTATTCACTATCTTGCAACCCTACACAAACCTTGCAACCCTACACAGATCCTTAGACTCCTTCCAGACTCTTCTATCGACCACAGACATATTCTAAAACCTGTCTAAGGCCCATTGCCTTGACTGACATCGACCACAACCCCAACTGACATCAGCAATATAACCGACGTCAGCACATTGACAAACTGACGCCGTCAGGACTACCGACATCGGTGACTATGACAGACTAACTGCAGAGAATAGGTACGTGTTATCTTTATTTCTCTTTCTTAGTATTTCACCATTTCTTTTTTACAACATCTCTTTGTCATAAATAGTTGACTGTCATCCCTCACAGAGCTTTACGCTTCTGGGATCGAGCGTTGCTTGGCAGTCCACCATATCTTTATCTGACATTTTCTTTATTGAGTATTATTCTTATCTATAGGTGTCTTCTTCCACAGCCAAAGAGGAGCTCCTACAATCTCTGGATACAGTGCGCAACTTAATCTAGGTAACGTAGAAACCCTTGACCCTTTATCTTTAGTTTCTTCTTCTTCTGAATGTAAAAAGCAAAACATAGAGAAACATTCTAACACGCTCGGTGGGACCCTGGAGTTTTCCTTGGGTTCATTTCTTCTAAAGAGCAAACTTTCATATAGATGCATTAGATTCTCTTCTTGCATCCTTTTCTTTTATCTCTTTATTTCAAAAAGACACCATTAACACAAGTTAAAAAAAACTTCTTTCTTTTTCTTCTTGTCACTTCCTCCCTGCATCTTAGAGTAGTGAAAATTCATACTCTTAACCTTTTCTTCACTTGTTTGCATCTGAACAAAACATTTCAATTTGGGTTAAAAACACTATTGCATTTCATTCCTGCTTGAATGCATACTTAGCCCTCTCACTTAGTAATTAAAACGCATTATGAATAAATCGTAGTGCGCATATGTTACACAACCAGACCACATTCACAATCAAATATTTAAACATACCTGAGACAAGGCCCATCTAGGATTTCATCACCTAACAGATACCTTACCCTTCCTAGAAATCCTACTTGGACTTCACAACCAAGAGGAGGACCCACTCTGTTCTCTGGCAGAGTATAAACTCTAGGCAAAGTATATATTGGCTAAGCGGCCCAGCTCGGCTCTGGGTTCGTGAAGTGAAGGGAGCAAGCCCCCAACACCAGGCCACGTAAGGAACCTAATAAAAAAATTGAGCACCAAAACATAACCCGAAACCAACCATAGACTTCTTCTTTAGGACCCGTTCTAAAAGCCCAATTCCCAAACACATTCTTCTAAGGCATAAGCCACCATGACTCTAAAATTTATTCTTAGGAATTTAAAATTTAGAGGTTGCTTGCCATCATCATTTCTGCTATTTTCATCTAACTTTTTGAGCTGGTGAGGCTGCATCATTCTGAGGTCCAAAAACAACTCAAAATTTCTCCTTTATTCCAAAAACTTTTAGTTTTTTGAGTTTTTGGAAATACACAGACACCGACATCAGTTTTTCCACCGACGTCGGCAACTCATCTTCATTGACATCAATTTTTCCACCGACATCGGCAACATATCTCCACCGACATCAGTTTTTCCATTGACGTCGGTCACTGTCAAAAAAATTTCTTTCCAAAACATCAACCTTAAAACCTAACTTTTTTGCTGTTAAACACACATTCTAGTTTTTTGAAACTAAAATACATAGTTTTTAGAACCTGAATCCTTTTGTCTTGAATGGTTTTGACATGCAGTCAAGCCAAAACTCTTGTTGACCATGCAAGGCAACAACCACTTTCACCTTTGCCCTTCATAACAAGTCCTCTAATGGAGTATACTTCAAACACTGAGCATACTCCTATTCAACCAACAACAAATCAACCTCATATTGTTCCCAAAGGGGATCAAGACTTTGAGAGATTCCTTGACCTCAATGTTAAGGCTCTCCAACACTATCTTGCAAGAAGCCAAACGCGAGATCTTTCAAGTAACCCAATTTATGGGATGACAACTTCCTTAACTGAAGCGACAATGATATCAACACCATCCGCTACCCAACCTATGGTCACTCAGGCTATTACCTTGACCAATAACCCAACCATGGCCAATGTCCAAGATTTGGCCTCCCCTCCTATTTCTGGACCTACCTCCATTAGGGTTTCTATACCCCCCCAACCACAAACAATTCAAACAAGTTCAACACCTTTTCAAAACTTGCTTGTCTCTACCCCACCCACTCTTGCACCCATAAATATAAGAGTGACTACCTATCCTTTTACTAGTGTCACCACCACTCAACCACCCTTGGTGGCACCTAGTCAAGTTGTGCCCTCTAACTTTATGTCACAACCTCCCTTAACCTCAACATCAATCCCTATGACGAACTACCAATATGTTGCACCTATGTAAATGCAACCAAGTACGTCATATGCCCCTCCCAACACCTTCCAAGTACCTTACAACTTAGGGGGTGTCCCACCTGCCAATCCATCAGCTGATCTAATCAAGATGCTGATGGATAAGATGTCTAATCTTGAGACATCCATTTCAGGTTCAAGTAGTGTTCTTTCATACAAACAAATCTATAATGAACCTATTCACCCTTCAGTACCCATTCGACCATATCCTAGCTAGTGGGAACTCCCCAAATTTACTCATTTTTAGAGTAAAAAGGACCCACAACAACATCTACGAGCGTTTAGACACGCTTGTTACCTCATAGCACACGATGATGCATTATTACTTCACATATTTCTCATGTCACTTTCTGGTGCCGCCCTTGATTGGTATAGTTCTATTACTAGTCACTCTCTCTTTACCTTCACTCAACTAGCTCAACTATTCCTCAACCACTTTTCAATCAACATCACCAAAAAGGTCTCCATCACAGACCTATATTCTATTAGAAAATTTGATGATGAATCAATAGTTGACTTCATCGCTTGTTGGAGAGGTTTGATCAACCAACTCTCCTTTTTATTACCTCAACCTGAGCTCATTGAGCTCTTTTCAAGATCATGTGCCAAGCACATCTCATCCACTTTGTGGGTTCAAACATTCTGCACATTTTACAAAGCTTTCACCATGGCCAGGAAGCTTGAACTCTGCATTGTTGAAGAAGATAAAGTCAAACTACGTAGTAAAAATACTAACACAAAATCCAATGACCCTTCTTCCAAATTTTCTTCTTCTTCCCATTCCAAATCCAAGGGAGTAGCAAATGTTGTGGTACTTAGGTCATCATCCTCTACCACAACCAACCAAGCTGAGCCCTGCACATCAGAATACATCACTAAACAATTCACACAATGATACATACAATGTCAATACACTCCAATAGGAGAATCATACGCTTTCGTGTTGGATAAACTAGTCAAGCAGGGAGTCCTCAACCTCCCTCAAATTTGACCCCTCAAAAGCCATCCCTACATGGTATAGGGAAAATGAATTTTGTAAATATCATCGTGTCAAAGGTCATGACATAGACAATTGCAAAACCTTCAAAAACATTATTCAAGACATGTTGGACAAAGGGGATCTTGTTTTGGATAACCCAAATGCGTTGGCTAACCAAAACATAGACATCTTTAGACAACCATTCCCTAACCATCCCCCAAGTCAGAATAACATTCAGACCATATTCGATGACCTTCAAGAGTGTAATATACGCATAGTCAACATGGTTTCTAACCAACCTCTCCCATAGTCTGAAGAGGTTAATCAACCTATTTGTCCACCACAGGTAGAAGAGCCTTCTTCTCCTATTTTTCTATCATGGGTAGAAGAGCCTTCTTCTCCTATTTGTTCACCACAGGTAGAAGAGCCTTCTTCTCCTATTTGTCCACCACAGGTAGAAGAGCCTTCTTCTCCTATTTTTCCATCATGGGTAGAAGATCCTTATCCTATTTGTCTACCATAGGTAGAAGAGCCTTCTTCTCCTATTTGTCCACTACAAGTAGAAGAGCCTTCTTCTCTTATTTGTCCTCCACTGATCGAGGATAGTCCTCCATCCAACCCCCTTTCACACGTAGGAGAGTCTACTTTGACCTCTCCCATATTGGAGGATGATTTGATGATACTAACACCAGTGGCCTCACCCTCATCCTTCTTATCATCAATAAACGATCATACCTTCCCTGCTACTCGACCACATGTGAAAACCAAGATCATCCCTGCGCTCTATCCAACTGAAGAGCCATATTCTCTAATCCCTTCTCCACCAAGAGAAGAACTTGTCACCTCACCCACTTCGGCCGAGGAAGATCCAGTGACTGTTCTTTCTCGCCTTTGGCCCATGATTGCTACGTTTAACATGCTTCCGCTCTCACAATCACCCAAATCCTCCAAATGATCGACTATAAAGCCTCACGCAACCTCACCCAAACCCTCATAGGTGTCTGCTATGCCAAAACAGATTAAAACTCTCGGTGTTCACCCTATATCAAATCTCACTCACCCACAAGTGAAGGTTGATTTGAACCTCACCCTGCACAATAGTGGTCCTCACAATAAACTAAAGAAGGCTACTAAACCACATCGGAAAAATCCTCCCCCACCATCACCATTGCCCTTTATTTTGGGCCCACACCCATCCACCTTAATAGGAATGCTTCCTACTCCAACACCTCATAGAGGTAAATTGCCTCCATTATTCCCTCTACCCATCAAACATATATTCCCTCCAAAAAATTTGGCACCTCTCATCAAGAAAGTGCCATCTATGCGAGTGACCACACCACCAATGAACAAAGTGGTACGACAAACTCCCCCTACAACTCCTAAACAGAAGTCAACATCTACTGCAACAAAGAGCGTAGACCCATTGGTGGGTTCCTATGCTTCAATGTTATGTCAATTGTTGTAGTCTTCGAGCATTGTTCTTCCGCCCATTAAACCATACCAACCTCTCAAACCAAAACCATCTTGGTTCGATGACACTCAAATTTTTTGGTATCATCGCACATTTGGGCATGATACTGAGCGTTAATGTGCCCTTAAGGTTGTCATTCACCAACACTTGAAAAAGGACACCCCTCATATTGAGGATTTTTCTGACAAATCACCGACACCATCCCATGCCTCCCAAACCTCTTCACCTAAATCGGGATCCCCATACAAGACCATGGTCCCTCTACCACCTTCCTCCCCTATATTTGAAATCAACACCATTAATGTGGCCACCAAGCCCCAAACTTTAAAGAATAAAGGAAAATTCTAGGCTTTTATGACTTGGACATATCCATTTGTCAAGACTTCTCAACCACCAAAACCCAAGATTTCTATCTTGGGCACATCACAACCATCATCTCTGGGGGAAATTCCTCCTAATCTCTCTAGTCCACGTGACATTTGGTATAAATGACTTGTTGACTACTTGACATATTCTATCATGCCTCCTAATCTCTCTAGCAATGCACGATGAGATTTTATCAAACATACTGCTCGATACACCATGCTAAGGGGTCTTCTCTACAAATGAGGCTTAGATGGCCTCCTTCTTCGATGCCTAACAACCATTGAGACTTCTCATATCGTCAAACAAGTCCATGATGGAATTTGTGGGGGGCATTTCAGTGGTAACTCGATTGCCAAGCACATCCTCCACCTGTGTTATTATTGGCCCACTCTTAACCAAGACTGCAATGACTATGTTCGGCATTGTATCAAATGCCAAAAACATACTAACTGACTTCACATCCAACATCGACCAAAACATGCCTATGACAAAAATCTAAAAGAGTGAGATTTCAAAATCAGAGATCTCGTCCTTAAAGAAAACCAACACTTGACCAATCTGAAAAGAAGCAAACGAGGCAAGTTTTCTCCTAAATTGACTTGGACCTTATCATAACGCACAAGTATGGATCAAGTACTTATCGTCTGTCTTTTCTTGGCCGGCCAAAACCTAAGCCTCTTAATGCCTTACATCTACGACCATTCTACTGTTAATCAAGTAATCATTCACTTGATGTTTAACTTGAGCTCGTCCCTTGAGCAACCCCCGTCATCCTCATTCCTATTCCTTTCAACCCTTTTTCCCTACAAACATTAGTCAACCCTTTTGTCAAGCATGAATGCTTTATCCTAATAAAAGGGAAACCCCCAAACCTCTATAGTCAAGTCCATGACTAAAAGTCTAGTCAAAAACAAAAACACATAAAATTGGGATGACTATTCATAGGTCATAAATTATCAATGTAGACTGCTCCCTTAAAGGACAGCTACATCATTGCTGTAATTACTAGACTGCTCCCTTGAAGGAAAGCTATTCAAAGACATTCAAACATACAAAGCAAGATATAGACCACTCCCTTGAATGATGGCTATGACCAAATTTTGCTATATACACAGCACAACATGACCACAAAACAAAACAACATCCCAAGTGGACTTCCTGCATTAATCAGTCTACCAAAAAAGAAAATGACTGACAAACTATTCTGTCATGGACTTGCCTATAGTCATTCTCAGGGTCACCTATAAAAGGGGCAAAATTATCCCTGCTAAAAAGGGTTACGCTATCCTCACATATCATATGATCATATACCTATTACCCCAACATACTCAAGGGATTTTGAGCTCACTTAACGTTAAGTGATTTGAATACTTCTCTAACACAAAACCAATGGTCAAATGTCATAATGCATGAACAGGGCTTTTGTTTGCAATAACCCTATTTATGTTATCATTATGGTCCTTTTCAATGAAAGAGCAACACGCCTTTGACTTCTTATACACCTTTTTCACATACAACCAAACCAAACCAAAACATTTCCAAACCAAACCAAATCAAAACATTTTCTAACCAATAACATAACATCATGATTTATTTAAATACAAATACCACTTTGTGTTATATAAATTATCATTGCCCATTCACACTAATTTCTATGGAAAACAATACACATGGAAACTACCAACCAAACACAATTTATGTTAAGCATATACCATCACCAATATGAAACTTGTTGATGCATAAATAAACTCATTTCATTTTTAGCATACATCCATCACTAATATGGAAAATTGCTAGGGATGAAAAACCACATAACCAATGTTACAGAATACACCATCACATAATATGGAAGAGGCTATAACATCATCATACTCATTTCATTTTTAGCATACACCATCACTAATATGGAAAATTGCTAGAGATGAAAAACCATATCACCAATGTTACAGAATACACCATCACCTAATATGGAAAAGGCTGTAACATCATCATACATTCATCATTTCAAGCATGTACCATCACACATATGGGAAATGCTAGAAACATTAACATAACCAAACCAACCAAAAATCTCTTTAACTCTTCTTCCCTTTTGTGGAGAACTACATTGGCCTAAGGCCCTTCATAAGGGCTATGTAGGTAACACTCAGTTAGTTCGGCCATTCATTGGTTCATTTACCTAATGGACCAACTGTCTCAACCAGTCCAAAATCATGCCAACACAACCAGCCCTGACACTGTAGAAGTCACGTAGACTTCTCATGGGGCACATTGGAGATCACATATATCTCCCTAACCGCAACACACACCACTTGAGATTACTTATATCTCAGCTTGACTCGACCAATGACCTTGGAGATCGCGACTATCTCCTCAGACCATGACCACTTTTGAGACAACTTTGCCTTGGTTGTTTTGATTGCATATATGCTACCTCACGAATAGTTAGCAAAATTATACGCAACCCACATTACGACCCTCACACATATTAACAGATCATGCCCAAGTTGATCCCCAATATTTGTGACATTTTCATGTTTTCCAAGAGCACTTCCTGAGCCCAAGATACTTGGAACACGATGACCATTAGAGCTACAGCTTTGATCGATCTAACCCAATCAGCTATGACTAAAAGCTGGGGACCGGTTACTTTAATTTTAGTGCTCCTTGACCTTACCTATGACAATTTGACCTACCTATCACGTGAAGTGGTATACGCACAATCTCAACTATTGCAATGTTCACACTCCAACTTTACCATACCCATCCACTGCCTATCAAATCGGCAACTGATTTTGGATTGCCTTCTCTTGATTCCCGCTTTGAGGGGGAATACCTCATCCCATACCTAGGGCAATCTACTCCTATTTTTGTCTTACAGTTCATCAAGAATAACCAATAAGACAAAAAGGGGCAAATGTAGACACCAAAATTGTGTTGACTCCCCTTGGTCCCTTACACACCTTATTAATTTAAAATAAACTACTTATTTTAAATTAATGACATCACCATAGCCACCTCACCTTGGACACCTCACCCTTAGACCATTTCTCACCCTATGAGTCACCCATGACCTATTCTCACTCCATTCCAACCTCCTAACTAACTCTCGTGCCTAATAAACCCGTCTTTTGACCGTTCTCCAACAGCAAATGCACTTGGTAGATGGAGAACGGGCAAAGGGCTAAAATAGCCCTTTTACCCATTCTTTGGCCACTGACGTCGATCAAGTATCGACCGACATCAGTGGAATAGTTGATGTCAATTACATAAACTAAGTTCTAACATTGAGTTAGCCCCCCAGACTCTCTTAGACTCTCTCTGGCTCTTCGACTCTCTCTCTGGCTCTCTAATCACTGATCCCAAATTATTCCTCCCAGACTCTGAGACATCAACATGCACACTCTGAGACCAATCATCAAACTTTGACTAACACTCCCTTGGGTACATAAACTCGCACAAGCCACTCCATATTGGATTGGATCATTACACGAGGGCCTCGACATCAGCCACAAGCAGAGCTAAGTATTCTTCTATCTTATTTTAGTATTTAGAATACATTAGTAATTAATTTCTATTTACTACTTCTAAATACTATCAACTAGCCCTGACTTCTTCTTAGAGAGGCTGAAAAGCCTTCCTCATATTCTTATCCCCTTTTTACACCTATTCCCGACCTTTGTCCCCTCTCAGACCCTATTCACTATCTTGCAACCCTGCACAGACCTTGCAACCCTGCACAGACTCTTAGACTCCTTCCAAACTCTTCTGTCGACCATAGACATATTCCAAAACCTGTTTAAGGCCCATTGCCCCAATCGACATCGACCACAACCCTGACTGACATCGGAAATACAACTAACATTGATACATTGACAAACTGATGCTGGCAGGACTACCGATGTCAACGACTTTGATAGATTGACTACAGAGAATAGGTACGCATTATCTTTATTTCTCTTTCTTAGTCTTTCACCATTTCTTTTTTACAACATCTCTTTGTCATAAATAGTGGGCTATCATCCCTCATGGATCTTTACGTTTCTAGGACCGAGCGTTGCTTGGCAGTCCACCATATCTTTATCTAACATTTTCTTTATTGAGTCTTATTCTTATCTACAGGTGTCTTCCTCCACAGCCAAAGAGGAGCTCCTACAATGTCTGGATATGGTGCGCAACTTAATTCAGGTAATGTACAAACCCCTGACCCTTTATCTTTAGTTTCTTCTTCTAAATGTAAAAAGCAAAAACGTAGAGAGACAAGTATCCTATTCTGAGGAGTTTCTTGGCTCAAACTACACCACTGGTGTGGGATTCATACATTCTTTCATGAACCTCCTTAAGCACTAACATGGATACTCCCAAATATAAACAATAAAGAAGCACTCCATCATAACCCTTATGATAAAGCTTGTTCCCAATTAGGGAATAACTAGCTAAGCAATGAAGGAATATTTTTTGGTAATTATGTGAAAGGTCAGGAGGAAAGACTTGGTCATGTAAATAGTTATAGATGTCTTAAAACCAAGGGAGTTCAAGTGGGGGATTGGGACCAAAAATTATATATACCTTCTCTAAATCTAGAAATGTATAAGTAGGCTATAAAATATTCTTAATGAGAAATTAATACTCTTGGAAACTTTTATAAATTTTTACCATAGACCCAATTATTGCCATTACATCAATTTATCTATTATTGGCTCTTGACACATATTCAAATTGTAGGAACTTGAAGTGGGACTTGAGATTATATAGAATGTGCTTTTAGGGTACAATATTGTCATATCATTGTCTAATATTTTTTTGTTGTTTGATTAATAATCAATTGAGAATCCCCATAGACCACCAAGTGTTATATATCCCATTATTTTATAAGATAAAGTCCTACAGCAAGAGCTTCATACTTAGACATATTGTTGGTTCAATTAAAGTTGATATGAAAGGCCTTGGGAATGATATCCCTTTATGGTGTGACTAATAAAATACCTACTCCATAGCCATGAAATGTAAAGGATCCATCAAAGTAAAACTTTCACTATTCAGGTTCATGAGCCACTTCTTCTATTGTCATGATAGAATCATCTAAGAAATCAAATGTGAGTGGTTGAGTATCTACAATAGGAGCCTTTTTAATGAATTACCCCTTGATAGCCTTTTGGTTTTGGTACTCAACATCAAATTCATTCAATAGCATGACCCATTTAGCCATGTATCTTGTAAGATTTGCCTTGGATAATAAATACTTTAGAGGTTCCACTTTATAAATAACAATAGTCTAGTTGTTTAACATGTAGTGTCACAACATTTGAGAAGTAATCACCATTGCTAAACAAGCCTTATCAATAGGATATAATTATGCTAATATTCTACAAGCATTTGGCACAAATAATAGATTGAATTATCTTTTCCTTGTT
Organism: Torreya grandis; assembly: GCA_037957365.1. NCBI lineage: Eukaryota > Viridiplantae > Streptophyta > Pinopsida > Cupressales > Taxaceae > Torreya > Torreya grandis. The sequence goes on along the minus strand of JARHVA010001095.1, from coordinate 2,317,486 downwards.
CATCATGTTAGGCCAAGAGTGCCCCCAATGCATGTTTTGTGGCTGAAATATAGAGAAATAACAACTACCTAGGTGTTAGTGGTCTTAAAACTAGCATGTTGGCCAATTATGGTTTGAGATTTGTAAATTATTTTTGACACTTGGTATCCCATTGAAAATTAACCCCCTTATTCAAGAGGTGTGTGAAAGGATGACACTTATCTATCAGTTGTGAAATAAACTTGTGAATGGACTAAATCTTAGCCTGCAAGTTGCAAAGTTATTTTAAACTAGAAGGTGGAGGTATTTCCATGATAGATTTGACCTTAACAAGATCTACTTTTATCCTTCTTCATGATACAATGAATCCTAGTAATTTTCCTGAAGTGACACCAAAGATGCCCTTCTTAGGGTTCAAATGAACCTTGTATTCAAGAAGTCTCTAAAAGATTATTTGTATAACATTGGGATGTTCAGTATGTGTTCTTGATTTGGATTTAATATCATAAACATAATTCTTAACAATATCATGCATCATTTCATGGAATATGATAGTCATATCATGATGATAGGTGTCCCCAATGTTATTCAATCCAGAAGGCGTGATCTGGTAATAAAATGTTCCCCATTATGTGGTGAATGTAGGGACATCATCTCCTACCGATATGTTGAATCGATAATCATGATAATGTTGGGTAGAGGTAAATCATATTTAGGGCATGTTTTATTAATGTCTCTAAAATTGGTAGATATATGAATACCATGTGGTTTCTTTCTAACTGTAACTATGTTTAATAACCATTCAGAATAGTCCAATGGTTGAATGAAGCCAACTCCCAATAGTTTCTCCATCTCTATTTTTACCAAATAATAATGCATGGATGCAAATATCATAATTTTTTATTTACTAGTTTGGCATCTAGATGTACCACAAGATGATGCATGACTAAATTAGGGTTAAGGCCTAGCATGTCTGAATAAGCCCATACAAAAATGTCAATAAAATCCCTTCGAATGATGACAATATATTCACACTCTTCATCAATAAGGGATGTTATGAGATAAATAATTTTAGGATCATCTTAAGTTCCCAAGTTCACTTCAATGGTGTTCTCCACAACTAGTATATAACTATCCTCTAAGATTGTGAGCAGTGTTTGATCCTAATCCTCTTCCTCTACTTCATCTTCTAGTTCTTCATCACAAAGCTTAGGATAGTGAGATGAATATGAGTCAAATAGTTTAGGTAATTTCCAATTTGAAAATACCTCTAGAAAGTCTAGAGCAAGACACTCAAAGAATTTATTCTATTCAATAGTGATACTAACATTGGTTATAGAGCTAGGACTTGGTGGACCCTGCACTTCCTTTGGAGATAAGCAAACTTCTCCATCCAAGAGCACCTAAAATAGGTTTTCACTTAAGGGCTTGTCTTTTTATTTACTTTTTCCCTGACCAACAAGTGCCTTAAAGAGGTCTTCACCTGAATATTTTGATGTTTTATCTTTTCTACAACCAAGAAAGTCTACTTTCTCTCCAAAGTAGGCAATAAAATCCAAGTATAATTTAAATCCTTTCTTATGATCACCAATTATCAATCCATCTCTAAGACCCATGTAATTAGTAATATACTCTTAATTCTATTTTTTTTACAAGGGTATGATAGAATTTTATCGGTCCCAATCTATGAGGTTAGAATAACAAAGGTTAAGTGGATAATGGGCTATAATGGTCATAATAGAATTAGAGTCAAATAGGTTTGTTTCGGCTAATTCATCATAAGCACTATTAGTCAATTCAAAATAATTATTGTCAAAATACATGAGGTCACCCCTAATTAGTATAAATCCAATACCTTGACTCATAGTAGGTTTACTAGTTGATAATGGTTCCAAGATTCCTTGCTATCATGATCCTAGGCCTTTTCCTATGTAATCCATAATCTGGTTAGGAATGGGGTACTTAGGATTCTGAAAATAATTAACAAGGTTGTCAGAATATAACTAATCTCCTTCCATAAAGGCTTCCTTATCTTGATTTGGTGAAGTCGTTAGTACAAATACCATTGGTGGTTTTTGTGTTCTTTTATTATTTTTCAAAATCATGTTGGGCTTGTAAGGGGATTTGAAAGTTTAAGGTCTACCATAATACTTAGGAGACTTGGGTAATTTTGAAATATGAAAGGCATATTTGAGATGGTATGTGTAAATGCTTGCATCTTTAACAATGACCTATCTTTCAAATGTTGCAAGGAATAAATTAGCTGAAATGGAAGCAACATCACTTGGGTTGATATAATTGGACTTGGGTGGTTGTGAAACTATTTAGTTATTATTCTTTGTTGCAAATTTAGAACTAGGCCAATAGTTATAATTGTAAAATTCAACCTCTAAGTGTTTTTAATATTGGTAGGGCTATAAATTAACATGAATGGTGACCTCAATTCTAGCATGGGAGAACTTGAGGCATTGATGCAAATAGACAGGATACCCTATACATCATGAATCCAAGGATGACCAAGAAGTATATTATATGGTGATTCAATGTCTATGTGCCATATATAGGGAACATACCCAATATTTATTGGAAAATGGATGGTTTTGGAAGAGTCCCTTTCAACATTATCATAAGCCTTGATCATGATTATCTCAGGTTAGATGTCCTTGTAAGTATAACCTAACTGTTAAATCAACTTGAGTGACATTATGTTCAACCCTAAACCATTGTCTATAAGGACTTGCTTAATTTTATGATTTTCTATAATGACCTAAATGTACAAGGGGTTATTATGACTTGAACTGAGGGAAGACATTCTCTCTAGTCAAAAGTAATTTGTTGGTTTGAATATAAATGTCCTACAAGCATCTAAAATTGGTCTAAGTTGATATATGTGGGAATAATGTATTGTTGAAGCAAGTCATTTAATATAGTTCTATGGACTTCTGATGTATGCAAAAGATCTAGGATAGAAATTTATGTAGGGGTTTTACTTAGTTGGTCCTAAAATTCTATATGGATTCTTAATGGAAGAACAAGATGGTTTGGTTTTGGCTAGTATAATGTTTAGCTTGGGATCAGGAGGAACAATGTTCTAATTTAGTCCATAATTAAAATAAGGAAAAGGGCTTTAGAGAGTGACTCATGAGCGTCTAATTTTAATTGTGCGTTCTAGAGTTAGAAAAGAGTTATTATAATTATAAAAATAAGGCAAAGGGACTTGGACTGTAACTCATGAGTGTTTAGTTCCAAGTGCACAATTTTGAGTCGACATGGAGTCATTATAATTAGAAGAAGGGGATGGAGGTCTAGAGATGATAACCCATAAAAACTAAGGCACAATGTAATTTCTTAAAACTAGAATAGTATTACTCGAGGAAAAGGGTGTTAATCCTACAATAGAGGGTTGAGTACTTTGATAAACATTGGATAGTTCACAATTTTTAATAGTGATGGTGGCAACATGATTTGCAAAAACATGTCCCACAACATTATCATAATCATAAGGCATATTATTGTAACCTAAGTTGTTAGTTTCGGCATTATGATCATGATTGTGATTATGTTAATTAGGCTTCTGACCTTAACCCAGATTGTTACTTGTTACACTTGATTATGTTTGGGAAATAGGTCTTTATAAATGTTTATGTCCTGATTTTTGTTTTGTGTTGTTTGATTTAATTTAATTTCACTACTTTCGATCAAGTCTTCAATAAAATGTCTTATTTGTACACATCATTAAATGACATGGACAATAACACAATGGAAATTACAAAAATCATCCTCCCATTACTAATCAGATTTAGGTAAATCTTATAGGAATGGCTTCCGTATAGGCCACACAATCAAATTAGCTACCACTAGTTTCTAGAACACTACCTCAATAGGATCTCCCAATTTGTTAAATACTTTATATTTATTAAATGCCCTTTGTGAAGGAGCTCATTTCAAAGTGTTTGATGGATTAGGTGGGGTTGTTTGTACATTTGGAACTAGTGGAGCCTGTACCATTTGCACATTCCTGAATTTTGTTAGTCTATTTCCCACCATGTTCTTGTTCTTGATAAAAACTTTTGGTTTCTATACAGTAGTAGTGTGAGCAAGTGGTTGGGTCTAATTAGATGTTTGACCCTATGGATAAATATTTACAAGGCCCCTATTAATGAGTGAATTCTCAATTTCCACACCTTTTTTAATGATATCTTTGAATGTGTTGGCATAAGTGAGTCACAAATTATGAGCCACCTCAGGGTGTAGGTTTTGTGTAAAAATATCAACCAACTATTTATATGGCAAGTTATGTTGAAATCATCCATCTAATGCTCTCCACCATTTTAAGTATGATACAAAGCTTTCCCCATTACTTTGTTTTGCATTGCATAAGTCAACCACTGTTAACTCATGCTCAATGTTATAATAGAAATGGTTGACAAACTTCTCTAATAAATTGTTCCATTCTATCACCAATCCCTTAGTAAATTTATATATCCAATCTATAGCTTGTCCAACTAAATTATGTGGAAACAAATGAATTAAATAAACACTATTATAAACTACTTCTTGTAAAATTAAGAAAAGGTTTGGATATGCTCTCGAGGGTCACCATTACCTTTGTATTTATCAAATTTGGGAGCCTTAAAATGAGATGGAAAGGGGACTTGGATAATGCTTAAGTCGAATGGATTTGGGTATATCTCATTGAACTTATATTTCTTGATTATATTTCTCATCTCAAGCCTTGAAACATTCTCCTTCATCGAATTCCACTCATACATATTGGGTGCATTGCTTGGTGGAATATAATTTTATTGGGGTTGAATGTGTCCCTTGGTGGTCCTGGTAAGGATATGAACCCTATGTCTAGTAGTCTGGATCAGGTTTAATATCTAATTTGAGTAAGTTTGTCATCAATTCCTAAGTGGTTTATATGAAGTTTCAATAATTTTTCATTGTTCACTATATAAATACTATAGTTTTAAGGGTGTCATTTATTAGTTCACCAAAGTATATGTAAGTGGAGATGAACTTGCTAAAGTGTTTTTCACAATACCCTCAATCTGTGATGAGTCTTTTGTTCCTTTCAGTTGTAAAGGGTCGAGAGTTTCTTGATGGGTAAAAAAGGTATACTCCATGTCAGGTGAAACATGTTGCAAATCATATAAAGGTTTGTCCTGTTCAAGATCTAATGTAGTCATATGATAAAATTAGGTATGTTAAATTTTTTCATTGTATGTTCTTCCTCTTTAGAAGTGGTGTTGTCAATTGAAGTCATAACTAATGAGGTTTTTAGGTATGCAACAAGATGGTCTACATACCATTGACTAATTTTTTTAATACTAATAGCAAGGTCTTAATCATTTGGATTAGAATCTACAAGTTATTCCTTTCCCTTATTAGAGGAAGAAATGTTGGATTATATGATACAAGTGAGAGGTTGTTCTAGTTTTTTCTCCTCTACTCATATAAGCGTGTGTAATTTTTTCATTAGGAAATCTAGGGGTAATCTTGCTCCTAATTCTATTAACCTTAAAATGGATTTTTCTTTGTGTTCTAAAGGTTGGTGTTCATAATATCCTTGTTCATATCCTACTATGGTTGGGATATTAACAAACACAATAGAGTGTTCTTCTCCATTATAAAAGTGTTATTCCTCATAACTAAGGCCATAAGAGGCCCCACTATGAGTATACCTTTGCATCATGCTTGAATATGGTTGTTATACATTTGATAAGATATGTAATGTGGTTTAAAAACATTTAAAATGTGTTTTAGACTTTTCAATCAAATAAAGACAAGGTAAAATGAGACTCTAATAAAAGAAAATGGCAAAGTGCCACACAATTAGAAGAAAGAGGTTACAAAATTACTCAACCTTGGTTGGTTGAAATCATCGCTTTATAAGAAGGAATTTGGAACTTAGGGTGAAATTTAACACACAAAAATCTAAGTTGAAAGTATGTTAATACCATAAAAATTTGGGCACAAATGTGGTGAGTTATGGATAGATAATATAGAAGAAAAAATTTCATATCAAGAAGAATAAAATGCACACTAAGAAGCTCAAGATGTGAACTAACACAATAAATACTAAGCATAAATCCAAAACTAAATGGATATCACAAGGATGCCACATGGTAAAGAAGGTAGAATGGTCTAGGAACTTAGAGCTTGTGTGAACACAAGATAATCTAGGTCCACAATGAGAATGGAATGAAACAAGAGTCTAAACAAAACGGTCTTCAATCCAAATGGAAAATCCCATCCAAGTTACTCAAACCAAGTGATAAAGGTTAAACCAATAGCATTTGGATTATAACTTAGAAAGATAATATTTCAAATTAGTATTAACAAAATAAAGACTTATAGATTTGTAAATTGATGAATGGTTCTACACTCACATAAGTAGTGTAACAACACTTTTTTGGAAATACAAACACAATGATGTGATTTGGATTTTGAACAAGGCAAGAAATGATTTGGATCTGACCAACATAATGTTTATTTATTCAAAATAAATGGGTGTTACTATAAGTGTTTGGTTTTTGACATGTTTCAAACATTTTTTTAGACTCAAAATACCATATAAATAAACAATAACAAGAAAAACACCAAAGTATACATCTTATCCTAGAAAAATGATAAGGTGGCTTCATACACTTAGATTCCATCTATATACTCCTTGAGAGGAAATAAATTATAAATCTAATAAAATTAGATGCACATGAAAAGTGGGGTTTTAGGCTCCCTCTTCTCTCAATAGATTGTACGGTGACCTAGAACGTTGGGCTACTTGCCCTGCACCAATAATACTTTGTAGTAAGTGGGCTTGTTCTAAAAACTATCAATTTTTGTATGCTCTAAATGGTCCCATATGTGTGATTAACACTAGGGTGAAACATGTCATTTAGATACACATTAACCATTGTGTTGTGAAAAGGTTTTATCTTTTTTACAACCACTACATCCATCAATTGCTCAGTATAGTGTGATGTGTTGGGTGAATATTTTGTTAGCCAGCTAACTAGTGAACAAAATAGTTCCTATCACCACAGCATAGGGAGATCAGTCAGCCAGATGTGCAGGTTTACTGCATCAACAAGAGACAAATCTCTCCTCTCATCAAGGGGAGGTTCCCTATAGATATGCAGGAGATGCAGGAGGATATATATATATATATATATATATATATATATATATATATGTATATGTATATATATGTATATGTATATATATGTATATGTATATATATGTATATGTATATATATATATATATGTATATATATATATATATGTATATATATATATATATCTATATATATGTATGTATATATATATATATATATGTATGTATGTATATATATGTATATATATGTATATATATATATATGTATATATATATATATGTATATATATATACAAAAAATAAGACACAGGGGGTAGGACAAACCATTCATCTCTCTTCTTTTAGAGATGATGTTGGCAAACAGAAGAGAAATATTAGGTGATGGGGAAGGTGCTTCTCTTCTTTCAGAAGCAACTTTCAGCCAAGAGCTAGATTCCTTCCTAAATAGTAGAAATCTTGGTGAGGCAACAAAAGGCACTTCTCTTCTTTCATAAGTGCTTGTTCTTGCAAATAGCAAGACTCTTTCTGGAAGCAAGTAACTGGTAATAGGGGTGCTGAGTGACCAGCAACCTGAGAGAGAAAGACACGAAGAACAATGGGGGCACAAAGTCATCCCAAGGCTCTTTACATAGGAAAGGAAAATGCAAACACATTGAAGGTACTTATGGGGGTACAAAGTCTCTCCACAGTGGGCCTTCAGGACACCTTCTTGCTCATCTCCACTAGTTTTGCTTACCAAATTAAATGAATAAGGACACCTCCAGATGACACAAGTCAAAATAGCACAAAGTCTAGATTCTCATTCAAATAACAAGGAAAATGAAATTACAACCTGAGCTCAAAGTCTCAATAATGCCTTTAAAAATGGGCAGAGTTTCGCTTCTTGGTAAGGGGAAGATCTCTATTTTCACAAAACAAGAAATTACATTATATAGAGGCCAAGAGAGGCTTAACACATCGTTCCATGGAATGGCCCATGCTGCGCATTCAATGCCTTGAATGCATTTTCAGCTCTATCAAGGGGGCATGATGGAACAGGGTGGTTGCCTTAACTTTGGCATGTCATTCATCTGATATGTCTCCTCCTTAATATGGATTATCTTGTTGTTTACATATTTGTCTTTACTTCATGGAAGAAAATAGGTTGCGTCCTTGGTTTGGTGCGCTTAGAAGTCTACTCGATCCACTATTTCACCTATTAGAAATAACTCTTTTGAAGATATTTTTGATCCTTTGGTCTTGCTCCTCTCTTCACTGCTTAAGCGCTCTTTGCTCTGTATAGCCCTTCTTGCCTAATTCTTTGGGGGGTCCTTTCTGCGTCTTTGACAAGTGGCAAGTTCCGTTGTTATGAAACTCATTAGAAACTTACATAAAATGGGGTCCATGACACATTTTGCCCAAGCAACTCCAAAAGGGAAACACAGATGCAAACACTTGCCACATTTTGCTGAGTCATAACAAGACACGTGACGTATTCCACTCTACTTACAGAAGCTTTAGAAACCTTTTGAGAGTCCTATGAAAGATGACACGTGACAACTTTCACTCTGCTTTATAATGGACACATGGCGGCTTCCGCTCTACTTTATAATGGGCATGTGGTGGCTTTCACTGCACTTTGTCTTTTTCCATCATGTGCTTTTCTATGGGCTTTCCTCTTCAATTAGGATTTTCCTTTGTTTTCTTCGAGCTCTCGTCTTTACTTTGGGCTTTTGTCTTCCCGAGTGAATTCCTTCGGCCTCCTTCACTTAATCATTTCCATCAGACAAAAAGTCTGAAAGAATTGTTCCTTTTGGGCCTTTGAACAAATTTGAAGGAATTATGTCTTTTCTTTGACCTTCAAACTAATGTTGCCTACCCTTCGTAAGGGCACTTGCCTCTTTGGCTTTGGGGCAGCCCCTTGAACCAACCAATTAAACCAACTTTGGTTCAATGGTTCAATCGGTTCATTCTTCATTATTTGGCTAAGTCTTTTGATCGCTCGAATAAAATGCATTGAACCAACCGCTCGTTGAACCCACTTGCAAAAGCCTTTGAACCCGTTGAACCTGCTAATCTCAAGCATGTTGAGTTCGTAGAAACATATCTATAGAGTTCATAGATTTAAGCCTACAGAGTCTGTAGATTTAAGCCTGCAGAGTTCGTAGATTTTTGGAAAGCTTGAAAAATGAAGAACTCGAATGCTCAAAAAAAAATTGAAAGGGGAAGAGAGGATATTGGTCTGTAGGACCAAAATAGTTCAAATGTTGTCCCAAAAATGAGTGATATTTTTGGGGGACAACAGCTGGCTCTAGTTGGGGAACTTCCTTCTATTGCAAAAAGTGATTAAAGGGAGTAGAATCCAGAATCTCTAGTGCCTTAAAGTGTGTCATTGGGCTACAGAGTCATGCTCAGATGCTGCCCCTTGAGAGGTAGTGAAAATGGCCTTCTATCCTGATAAACCAGCAAGAAGCCATTTTGTCCCCAGAATCGGTGACAGGCAAATGGAACTCTCCACCAGGAATCACATTTCCTGTGTCCTCTTAGCTTTCTCTTCTTGCCCCATGGCAAGACGTGGTCTTCAATCCAAAAACCATAAATTTTTTCTCTCTCAGCAAAGAGTTCCTCTACTTGATTTTGGAGCGCAGCAGTATAGTCCACTACCATAGCTTGTTGTTCTGTTGGTTCAGTCCAGCATATGTTTTGATTACTCCCCTCAGATACCTCAAATTCTTCTTCATTTGGAGGGGAGGGTTCTTCTGGACTTATGTTGCACTCAAATTCTTTTGCTATTTCATCCCTACCTAAAGACTCAAACAAAATTTTGGCTGTAGGGGCAGTCATTTGGGTCTTGACACATTTGACATGATTAATTATGTCAAATGGCTGGATTGGACTAGGCACAAGGGATGGGAGTTCATCCTTTTGGTTTTTTTGGAGGGGTGGGAGGACTGATCTGTGATTTTGAAGTAGAAGGTGCAGAGATTTTTGATGTACTTACTTCTACAACAACTACCATATCCTTTGGCTAGAAAGGCATAGTGGTTCCTTGCTTAGCAATTGAAATTGTCGATTGAGGTTGCTCCTCTATCTTTTCCTTATCAGCTTACTAGGCTGACTAGTTCTTGGACCCAATGAACACTATGCATGATCCCTCAGTTGTTTCACCTTTACTTCTAGGTTCATCCTGGTAACTCAGGAAACCAATGTGGGAGTTGCCAGCTGACTCTTCTTGATCCTTCGTGAAGAGGTCAGCATCATTTTCTTGATTAAACTCAAGTTGGAAAGAGAAATCATGCTCTATTTCTAAATATCCAACTACTGAGTTGACTAGAGGTGCTTCAATGGCTAGGTTCCTCTGTGGGGGAGGAAGATGATTTGGCTACCCTTGACCCCTGGTAGCATTGCCTTGGTATGCCTGATTCTAAAATGTCCTCTTTGGGGCATCCTGATGAGGAGCAAAAAACATACCTTAGGCCATTTGTCTTCTGAGGGCGAACACTTCATTTGCTAACTTCTGCACCATTGGATCAGTGGTGGCTGTTGGTGAGTATTCAGAAGATGAAGAGGATTTGCCTCTACTTGGATCTCTCCTTATCCTTCCTGCCAAGATAAGGTCATCTTCCACCTCAGTGGCCAAGTCTTGAGCAGCAGCAAGATCTATGTGGCCAACTCATCTCAGTAGAAAACTCACTTCAGGTAGTTGTGAGTTGATGAAGCATTTGAGGTTCTGAGGTGTCGATTGGGCAACCGTGGGAATCTTGTGCCTCAACTTGTTGAACCTGGCAATAAAATCCCTCATAGGTTGATGAGGTGCCTTCTTCATCTGAGTGAACTGGGCTAGAAAAGCATGTGCATCCTCTGTAGGCTTGAACCTAGCTTTAAATTAGCTTTGATAGTGTCCCAGCCAGTTACTGATCCAATTTGCAGATGGTAAAACTAGTCTACAGCAGCACCTTGTAGTGTCTCCACAAATAGCCTGACTGCTACATCTTCAAATTCCACCCCTATCACGCCATAGGCTATGGTGAAGGCTGCAATGTGTTCATCAGGGTAGACTCTTCCATCACCAAAGAATTTGGGGAAATTCTTTCTTGAACTGAGTGGTAGCTCATGTAGGGGTGGAGTTAGATTAAGTGGGCCAAATGAGTTACCCCAGGGGCCTCGAATTACCATGATTTAATTATTAAAAAATGGGGATATCGCATCTGGGTGGAACTACCAGATTATAAGACAAAAATGGAAAAGAAATTGGCCTTACTTCAGCTTAAAGCTTGAGGCTTCAAACTGCGCTTTCTTTCCCAGTAGTTCTAGTTTTGCAGACCAGATAATATAATGGAGATGGATGAAAATGGTAAGGCTATAAATGGATAATGGGTAAGACCCAAATGGGAGTTGCCAGACTCTATAATGGATAAGGGTAGGGACTGCTTGTTTAAGTCCCTAGCAGAGTCGCCAAAAATTGTTGGGTGAATATTTTGTCGGCCAGCTAACTGGTGACCAAAATAGTTCCTATCACCATAGCATAGGGAGATTAGTCGGCCAGATGTGTAGGTTTATTGCATCAGTAGGACACAAATCTCTTCTCTCATCAAGGGAAGGTTCCCTATAGATATGCAGGAGATGCAAGAGGATATGTATATCTATATATATATATATATATATATGCAAAAAATAAGACACAGGGGGTAGGACAAACCATTCATCTCTCTTCTTTTAGAGATGATGCTGACAAACAAAAGAGAAATACTTGGTGATGGGGAAGGTGCTTCTCTGCTTTCAGAAGCAACTTTTAGCCAAGAGCCAGATTCCTTCCTAAATAGTAGAAATCCTGGTGAGGCAACAGAAGGCACTTCTCTTCTTTTAGAAGTGCTTGTTCTTGCAAACAACAAGACTCTTTCTGGTAGAAAGTAACCAGTAACAGGGGTGTTGAGTGACTAGCAACCTGAGAGAGAAAGACATGAAGAATAATGGGGGCACAAAGTCATCCCAAGGCTCTTTACACAATAAAGGAAAATGCAAACACACTGAAGGTACTTATGGGGGCACAAAATCTCTCCATAATGGGCCTTTAGGAGACCTTCCTGCTCACCTCCACTAGTTATGCTTACCAAATTAAATGAATAAGGACACCTCCAGATGACACAAGTTAGAACATCACAAAGTCTGGAAAAAACTTGCTTTCTCATTCAAATAACAAGGAAAATGAAATTATAACCTAAGCTCAAAGTCTCAGTAATGCCTTTAAAAATGGGCAGAGTTTCACTTCTTGGTAAGGGGAAGATCTCTATTTTCACAAAACAAGAGATTACATTATATAGATGCCAAGAGAGGCTTAACACATCGTTCCATGGAATGGCCCATGCTATGCATTCAATGCCTTGAATGCATTTTTCGCTCTATCAGGGGGCATGATAGAATAGGGTGGCTGCCTTAACTTTGGCATGTCATTCATCTGATATGTCTCCTCCTTAATATAGACCATCTTGTCATTTTCATATTTTTCTTTACTTCATGGAAGAAAATAGGCCGCGTCCTTGGTTTGGTGCGCTTAGAAATCTACTCGATCCACTGTTTCACCTACTAGAAATAACTCTTTCAAAGATATTTCTGATTCTTTGGTCTCACTCCTCTCTTCGCTGCTTAAGCGCTTCTTTGCTCTTTGTAGCCATTCTTTCCTAAGTCTTTGGGGGGTCCTTTCTGCGTCTTTGACAAGTGGCAAGTTCCGTTGTTATGAAACTCATTAGAAACTTATCAAAAATGGGATCCATGACACATTTTGCCTGAGCAACTCCAAAAGGGGAACACAGATGCAAACACTTTTCACATTCCACTAAGTCATAACAGGACACATGACGTATTCCACTCTGCTTACAGAATCTTTAGAAACCTTTTGAGAGTCCTACAGAAGATGACACATGACGGCTTTTACTCTGCTTTATAATGGACACGTGGCGGCTTCCGCTCTGCTTTATAATGGACACATGGTAGCTTTCGTTGCACTTTGTCTTTTTCCATCAGGTGCTTTTTTGTGAGCTTTCCTCTTCAGTCAGGATTTTCCTTTGATTTCTTTGGGCTCTCATCTTTACTTCAGGCTTTTGTCTTCTCGAGTGAATTCCTTCAGCCTTCTTCACTTAATCATTTCCATCAAACAAAAAGTCTGAAAGAATTGTTCCTTTTGGGCCTTTAAACAAATTCAAAGGAATTTTGTCTTTTCTTTGACCTTCAAACCAGTGTTGGCTTCCCTCTACAAGGGCACTTGCCTCTTTGGCTTTGGGGTAGCCCCTTGAACCTACTGATTGAACCAATTTATTGAACAAACTTTGGTTCAATGATTCAATGGTTCAATCAGTTCATTCTTCATTATTTGGCAAAGTCTTTTGATCTCTTGAACAAAACGTGTTGAACCAACCACTCGTTAAACCTTTGCTAAAGTGCTTAACTCATTGAACCCACCTACAGAAGCCTTTGAACCCGTTGAACCTTCTAATCTCAAGCATGTTGAGTTTGTAGAAACATATCTGCAGAGTTCATAGATTTAAGCCTGTAGAGTCCATAGATTTAAGCCTGCAGAGTCTGTAGATTTCTGGAAAGCTTGAAAAATGAAGAACCTCAATGCTTAAAACAATTTTTTGAAAGGGGAAGAGAGGATTTTGTTCTGTAGGACCAAAATAGTTCAAATGTTGTCCCAAAAATGAGTGATATTTTTGGGGGACAACATGATGTTCGAGTTAAACCTATATTTTGAGGCAATCTCTTACTGATGGATCTTGTTTAGCCACTCAAAAAATAAGCCTATCAAGTTTACCTTAATTTATACACCCCTCCTATAGAATGGGGTTGAAATCATGCTAAGAGATGAATTCCCAAGTCAACATTTTCTTAGATAACCCATAGGGAGGCTATGAACTCCCACCCACAAGTCAAGATGCAAGAAAATAAATTTTTTATAAGGAATTTAGGGTTATTTTTAGATCGCCCAAATCACTCATAGTTTTTGGAGGGCCTTATTAAATTTCCTTCCAAGATTTGACAAAGTAACAAAAAGTTATAAGTGAATCATTTTAGGATAACCCAAGTTCCCTAAAGGGGATAGGGGAGAGCATACATGTTACACTTATTTTTCAAAAAAAACACATAATAACAATCAAAAAAATCAAAATCTCTTATGAGCACTTAACTAAATTTTGAGTGCATTTTACAACACTAAATGAGATATGAAGTGAAATTTTCTTTTCATTTTTTGTAAAATTAAAACTAAGTGTCTTAACACCTATAAAATAGAGTTTTAAAATTCAAAATAGGGGTGTATGATTTTCAAATAAGTTTTTAACTTTCTATTTTTACTTTCTATTTTTCAACATAGGTTGATTCTTCCATTTTGCAGAGAATTTTCATCATTCCACAGTGTGATTTTACCATTTGTCAAAATGATTTCATTGAAAGACAGAGACAAAGAAGACATTAGTTTATGATTATATTGATGATAGGGAAATATCATTGATTATCAGAGTGTTTCCATTGATATATAGGGTGATTCCATTGAAATGATAAAAATTAAAGCAAATAAAATAAACACATAGTTACTTGTAGGTTGTGGTCTAGGACAATCCAATTGTTCTGTTGGCAAACCCTCCATTTCATAGGTTTAACTCATCAATCTCCAGGTCAATTTTGCTAGTCTCTACAAAACACACATATAGAGATAAAAATAGAAAAATGGGTTTTATCATTTATATGGTTGATTTCATTATTGCTCAGGTTGATTATGTCACTCCATAGGGCATTCATGTTGATGTTTAGGCCAAGTTTCCTATTTTATAGGTCAAATTCACAAATTGGTCCAAATGTTATAAAAATGTAAAATGAGAGAAAAAGAAGAGGGAAATAGCCTTAAAGAGATTATAAATGCAAAATTATAAGGATCAAGAGATGTGTGAGATGTGTGGTTCCACCAGTCATGCCATAAATATAGAATAGGATTATGAGACAAGGTTAGATCATGCATTAGTCAAGGAATCTCCAAAATAAACATATAGAAATAACTTATCAAGCCTACTTATTCAAGAAGCATTACTAATGACTTCAAAGAGATAATTAAGAAAGGAATATAATCAAACCTTCTAAGTAGCTATTTTCCTTCATAAGTGGTCACGAAGCATGTTTTTCCTCAGATTTGGTACTCCAAGTCTTTGTCAATGAAGAGTAGCATAAGCCTCCATCATTTCCTAATGAACCAATGGCTTAGGCTCATAAGATTTGATATTTTTTTAAATAGGTGAAGCTTGTCTATAGAAATTTCTACATAGTAAGTTTGTACAACTAAAACTTTGTGAAGATAATTCTGCATAATAGGTTTACATGAAAAGAGATTAAAATGGTGGATTTGGATCACTTTTTTATAGCTTTCTAAATTTTTTTTGGATCATCCATGATCATTCATCTTGAGATCAAGAGGTGTGGTGATGTGTGTTCATGGATTGATTCAATCTTGGAGAGATAAGTAATAAATAATGTAATTAATATTTGGAATAATGGGGCATTAATGAGTCATGGAAGGTCTTGATTTTCATATTTAGCCCATTAATGGATTATGGATGCCACCCCATTGGTGATGTCATGAGATGATGTAGAATTGAGCAATGAATTTTCAGTAATTAAATTTTCAACAACTTTCATGAAATTTTTACTTAAGATCTTGGTTTGGTTTAATTTGCTTAAATGGTTTTGATTAATTTTCTAAAATTATTTGGAAATATGTTGCATGCTTAATTAGTTATAAATGTTATTTTATTAAGTCATAATTTGACTGAATTATAATTAGAATAAGGTGTCAGTTATATATGAGATAATACCCTAGCTAGGGTATTATAGATGTGAAACAACACATACATGTGATGTGTGTTGTTGAATGAGAAAAATTAAATGGTTGAGAAAATTATTTTATGTGGTCACAACTTGACTCGAAATGATTTAAGAAAAGATAATAATCACATAAAATGCATGGCCCATTCAGGGATACATTAGAACAAATCAGCACTTGTATGTGACAGGTTATAATAATTTAAAGCATTTTAGTGATGTTGGTCTAGATTGTGCATTATCATATATTATCATTTAGATTGATAATTTTAGCACATTAATCATAGGAATTAGACGTCTATACTCCCAATTTATTACCTGAGTATATTTTAAAATATGGAGAGGTATATTATCTTTGGCACCAGTGTGGTACCCATCACCTGTTATTCCTCCTCCCATAGGTCACACACATAATAAAGATCCTCCTTCTTCCCCTATAGTTCCTCCACCTATGGTCCCTTCCCCACCTATGGTTCCTCCACCTATGACCCCTTCTCTCCCAATGGTTCCTTCCCCACCCATGGATCCTTCTCCATTTGTGGTCCCTTCTCCATCGGTGGCTCTTTATTGTCTGATAGATACCACTCATGTTCCTATCCCTAAGTATTTTATGCATGATAACCCTCCTGAGCATGACCCTTCAGCTATACCTAAATTTTTTATAGAGGAAATTTGACAATAGGGCTTTTCATATCTTTCCCTAAAAATTAATGAGACTCTCAATGCAGTTAGGATCCATCTTCACAATGATATATTAGATGTTATGGATAGATTTACCAGTATTTGTGAAGAACACATGGTTTTCTTTCACTTTATTCTTAATTATTATTTTGTATTGGCCTTGTGATCTACTTTTATTTATATCTTATATAATTTGACTCTATGTCAAATTTTATGTCACTTATCTATCTTACATGGATCTTTATATTTCACATTATGTGTTATATGGCTTCATTTCTTCCATCTTCTCATATTGTTTCTTTTCATGTTTTCCATGATTAATATATTTATGAGTTAATTTATTTTCATGGATGTCTTTGTCTTTTATCATGTTTTTTTTGCAACCTTATCTCGACAACATAGATAATTATTATTATGAATTGGTTATACAAACCTTGCTCCCTTTAGTAATCCTTCTTTACCATGTGACCAGTTAGCAAATAAGTCATTTCATCATAATCCTATTATTACCAATACACTTTAAATATCCCTTTATTACATTATCTCCTTTCAAAAAATAAGAATACATATGGTTGAAACTTGAGATAACATACTGGTTTATAGGTAAGCCTAAGTGTTTAGTTAGTCATGTCTTTGAATACTTAGATTTCTTTATCCAAAGTCTAAAACTCATTCATGTGTATCACTTTTATCCCTCATGTTGTTTATTCCAAATTTTTATGGAGGATGAATCTTAAAATCCATAAAATATAAAATATATATCATTTCAAACAAAAGCAAATGATATAAAATGCAACATACAAGTCTTAAAATTTAAATCATACTAAAAGACATGATTCATAATACATATTTTTTCTAATCAAAG
>JARHVA010001095.1:2227500-2295000 GCA_037957365.1 Torreya grandis | reverse complement strand
CCTCTGAAGCCTAGTGCGACCAGTCAAGCTTTATCCACATCACTCAACTAATCCAACAAATTTGGAAGCCATGATGCATCTATCAAGTACCAATATATCCAACATATTTGAAAAATATCAAATAATAAAGGATTTATCAACTCGTTATGTCATAAATAATCAAAATACATTATTAAAAAATCATAAATTTAGTACTTAATCAGCTAGTTGGATTTAGTTTCTCAATTTTTTTGATTTTATTACATAATCAGCCTAGTAAATACTAAATAATCCATGTACCTTATCTTCGATACTAAATCAACCTTTATTATTTTCAACTAGATCAAACTATTTTATACTAAATCGGCCCTCTTTTAGCTTAGCATACTAAAATATCCTTGTGCTATACAGTTAGCCCCATTTTGTAGAATAAATCATCCTTCTTATATAAACTAAGTCATCCCTCTAGTATGTAGTCAACCTTCTCCTCATTTCAAACTAAGTTGTCCCTCTAATACACACTCGACCTTCTCCTCATTACAAACTAAGTCGATCCACTACTACTAGTTAGCCACCCCTTATAATACTAAATTGACCCACTATTATGCAGTCAACCCCTTTCTTTCTACTCAACATACAGACTAAATAGGCCTAGTTGATTATGTTATTTCACAGTGGTGTATTTTTGACCATTTAACATAAATTCTCTAGGAATTTATTGGTCTGAATTCTTCCTACTCAATATCTCGTTCTACCCCTAGTCTACCTCAAAATTTCCTAGGGTTAATCTTGATGCCTATATTTTGCCTAGTAATCAATTTTCTATATCAATCTCAATTTCAAATAAAAATACTCAAAATTGTGAAATTGATAATTTCTTACCTGTGTTACACTCATTGTATCCGCTATGCATCCCCCCATATCAGTTGTCATCTCCTCACCATGATGCCTCTTTGGTCTCACACTAGGTGTCTCTGATCTCTATCTTCTTAGAATAGTAAAAATAATAAATGAATTATTTTTCACCCTATTTATATTTACTATTCAACATGATTTTCCTTTCAAATATTTACCACCAGATTCTATAATTTGGTCATATTTTATTTCTCCTATCTCTTTTTTTGAACTTTAATAAGTTCTAGAATCCTATCATTATAGAGAATCTTTCCACATGTTACATGTATATTATGTAAAGATTTCAAATTTTCACTCTTTTTTTCTAATTTCTATAGGTTCACCTAATGTTCCCTACATTGAAAACCTTCACATTTACTTCATCTCAATCTTTATATAAAATACTAAGGTAAGTGAAGGTATTTTTTTTCAATTTTATCCTTTCATTTTTCCTAGTTTCTCCTTATTGAAATTTATTGAGCTTTAGTGTTATGTGTCGTTATGTTCTTTTCCTAAAGCAAAATCTCATGTTGTACCTAAGTGACACGTGATGATCTTCAACTGGGGCATATGTATACACATAATATTTTCAAATTTTATCAAGTACTAATGCTTTCTCTATTAGAGAAACCCTTCAATTCTCAATCTCTTTGAGTGCATGCCTTAAAGGGTGCATTAGGAAAGGGGTGCATAGATCATTGGTGTTTCATAGGATTGTTGTCCCTTTACCAACACTTTCTATCAGTCCAACTATATCCTAAAAACACTTCCCTAATCTTTGACTCCTCTTTTTCACCCACATATAATCATTTTATGCCTTCACTATCCCTTCCCTAAGCCTAAATCCTTTTCTAATGTTTTGTGTTACACTATCGGCCCCATCAACCCTGTATTCTAATTGATAAAAATTATTTAGGGTCTAGGTCAACCCTTGGCCACCCTAAACCAAGACCTAATTTATTTTTATCAATAAGGATATAGAGTCAATTGGGTCGACCTTATTGGCTAAACTTTTAAAAAGGTTTAAGGTTAGATAAAGCTATATATACACACTCATTTCATCATTTATTTAGGAATAGAAAAAGAAGAATATTATATTGCACATCTACTTATCCACCATTATACTTGAGGATTATAGATTAGGGTTTCAATACTTTGTTTGGAGATACAGATCTTTTCTTATCAAGATAAGTCTTTTGTATGCATAGATAGGTTGTCTTGTCCTTGTTATCCTTACATACCATAACAACCTCTTATAAATCACCTTGGCCAAGGGAGAGATTGAAGCTTGGTGGGTTTATCTTCAAAGGTAAATATTCCAAGCTTTGCTCTTCCTTTTTACAGATAGATAGAATAGCATTTGTACTTCTCTCCCATGCATTAGGATTTTATATACATTAACATGAGGATAGATCTTCTATGCATGTTTACTTTTATGTTTATTACCCTCACTTTGTGCCACAAGATTTGGTAAGCACTAGATTAGATTTTACATTGCATTTGTCATTTATACTTAGTGAAAATGAAAATATTGGACCTAGCTAAGTTTATTGCATAGTGTTTCTTGACTAGAGGCTTCGGAATCCTCCCTAGTGATTTTATTGTGGTAAGAGATCCCTTGGATAGGTCTAATGGATCCATCTTGGTCATGACCCTGAATATATAATGTATCAAAAATTAGAACTATAAGTATAATTTATCTTCTTCAAGCTAAGATTGATTTATAGATCACTTGCATTTCTCTTTGTATACAGATAGTATGATACCTTCCTATGTCTCACCTATCTAAATGTTGGTTGGTTATATTCCCTCATCCACTACACATACTCATGCATTGATTGGTGTTTCCAATTTCAATTATGTACCACCATATTTTCATATGCACTAAAAATACACACAAATAGATAATTATTTTATAGTTTACTATCCTCCCCCAACTAAAATGAAAACATATGTCATTGGATACTTCCTTCCAATATCTTATCCAACTCTCCCTCATCTAAGATATCTAGATGTTTATTTGACATATTTTAGCACAATGGGAAATTATGTTAAATACCTTAATGATCCCCTTTATCACATGATTAAAGAAGTTTTCTTACCTTTACCATTTCTTGAACATCCTAGATACAATGGAGAGGGAGACTCCAATTCCCACATTAAGGATTACACCACTGTGATTAGAGAGTTTCTCCCTTGGGATGAAGTAGAGGTAAAAAAATTCAAAATGATTGAGTAAATCCCCTTAGATTGTTATTATTGTCTTCTCAAGGCTCTAATTAATTCATGTAAAAAAACCTCATTACTATTTTTTTCAAATCCTTTTACAAGAAAAAAATATTTTTCACAAGCATATGAGAAAGTATACAAATCAAATAATATCCCAATGAGTTTGATACCCACTTCATTATGGGGTGGAATATAATACTCTACTCTTCATCCAGTGCCCCCAATATGAACCAAAGAGAGTTATTTGATCTCCTCCTCCACTCTCTTAATCACACAACTAGGAAGAGCATTCAAATATTCCTTTATTGGTCTTATAAAGAAGCATTGGAAAGTGCTTTGAGGATAGAGTAGGCAACCATAAATAGTGGACACAAAACTTATGGGCCCAATGGGAAAAGTTTTACCACAAACCAAAAAAATGAGGGCTATTAAAAGTAAAAATCAAAGTAACCAAAACAATCAAGGGTAAAAAGTGTTGAATCATAATCATAATATCACTATAAATAGTGTCATAGACCAAGATAAGAATAACAATGTTGTTAATAATAAAAATAAAAACAAAAACAAAAACATGAATGAGAATCAAATAAATCTAAATCCCATATCGGTTGTCCATGTATATTTTGATTTCCCACCACCATAGAAAAATTAATAAAATAGCAAAAATAAAAACTCCAACACAATACCAAAACCAATACTTCAATAAAAATCAACCACACCAAAATAACAATTAACACCAAAATTATAACCAAGGCTTCAATCAACTTAATCAAAATTGAAGATCGAGGAATTATGATCCCAACATCTATTGTTTGTTTCATAGAGTTATCTCCATGATACTCATACATGTAGGGAGCATAATATGTTTATTTAGAGATTCCTAAAGGACTAATGTTATTTTTTATTGATATGTTCATGGGAATCCCCAACATTCCCAAATAAGTCTTGTAATTTCAAAAAATGCTAATATGTACATCTATCAAAATCCTTTCCCAAACTACCAATTTCAACCAAACTAAAATGAACCATAGGGTAATACTCCTAGCCAATCCACACCATCTAGAAATTATAATGAAGAGGCACCAACTTCCATAAATCTTGATTTCATCCTTTTCTTAAGACCTCAAGGGATGACTAGACTTATAATTTTTTAATAATTAGAGGTTGAAGAAGTAAATGTCAATACTCACACAAGGGAGTATCAACCATTAAATCTCCCTATTAATAATTGTATATAAGCTAAAGTTTAAGGAAAAACCAAACCTATTGGAACATATGATCTTGTTTTAGATCTTACATATAATTTTTTCCATAATTAATTCATGGACTTATTGAATAATTCTCCTGCCCATCACCTGGTGCTTTTCAATAATTTTGATATTGGTCATCTATCTAAAATTACCTCACCTTTTAAAGTTCAAATAGACTACATAATTATATATATGTAACCCTACAAAAAAAATTATGGATTCCAAATACTTATTTGATCTTAGATAATTACCTTTTGATGTTGACATGGCCATACGAGTAGATCTTGACTTGTATTTACAAGTTTACATAGATAATAACTATGTCAAAAGAATAATGACCAGTAATTGGGATGTGGTTAATATAATAACCTTTTATTTCCTCCTATAGTTTGGTTATGGTGAAACTAATTGTTCATCTACCATAAACACCCTTCGAGGTTATGGTAGCCTCAAGTCTTGTTCTATTGGGATCATAGTTTTACCTATCACTTTGGGGCCCAAAAAATGTTAATCGAGTTATATTTTATAGACAAAGACATAAATTATAACATAATATTAGGAGGCCATGGATTCACATAATGAAGGTAATTCCCTGAACTTATTTCAAGAGGTAATATTTCTACATATTGGAAAAGTTTTCATCGCTCAAGATGATCCTAAGCCATTCGGTTTAAATCAAGGTTATCTTAGGAAAAATAATAGATTCCACATCAATTATCACTTTTTTACCAATAAAATAAGTAAACCTCCTATTTTTTTAAAATAAAAATATCCCATCATAGTCACTATATGGATTCTAAAAGTGATTTCATAAAATCTAAAGAACTGCCCAACCCCACCCCCCACACAACCCCTCCCAATAAATTAAAAGGGTGAGGAAAATTCCACAATAGTAGTAACCATATCCTTGAAATAAATAGTTGAAATTATCAAAATATTAAAAAAATAAATACCAATCATCCTCCCTTTTGACCCACATAATGTTGGTAATTATATTCCCTAAAAATATCTAGGTTTGCAGTTTTTCAGCTCAGGGAGAAAATTATTCACATTTATGTGGTATGAATCTTGAAGAATGAATAAATTCCTCATAAAGAACATGGTGATCTTTTCTATTTGGAAAAATAATGGACACTTCATTATGATGGAAAAAATTATGTTAACTTGTACGTTTTTTATTCCATTTTATGGTTTTTCCTACACTTGTATTTAGCTTCCTTAAGTGTAATAATTAGGTCATTCATATGCACATGCACATGTATGATTTGTTGTCAAATTCATTTGTGTGAATACTCTTGACATTTTGAAAATAATGTTGACATCTTGAAATGGTGCTCATTATTCATTTGGAAACTAAAATGTTTTCACAGTTCCAAATGTAAGTGAATTTATGCCTCTCTTATCCTATTTATGTACATTAAAGTATTAAAAAATAAGGCTTCAAATTTCTCTAAATCTCATGCCTTATGTTAGCTGGGGAATGTGTACACTAACCTCTCAAGTATATGAATGTGCCATATGGATAGGGACCATGGCTTATTTTTTATTAGCTAAAATATGGTTATGAGGATATTATATTTCCAGCTGGGATCATGTACACAAATTCTTTAGTAAAAAGAATACAGTTTGACATACCTCAATTTCAAGTATAGATATTATGGTTATAACAATATAGTTTTTAGGATTATATAGTCCTATATATTGTAGTAGAATAGGTTAGATACTATTGGATAATATTGTATGAGGACCTTTTGATTAAGTTTCCTATAAATGCATGAAGGGCGGAGTGTAGACTTTGGATATGTATAATGAATGTGTAATAAGTGCATTAATAGTATATAGATTTGTAAGTAAGATTAAGTAATTAGTGATTAATATGATGGTTTTGTTTTCCTTATTATAATTTATATATTTTGTGTGTTGATATGTTTTATAACACTAATTATCATGAAAGGGCTTTATCTTATATATAACACAATATGATTATTGTGATATTGAGTGTTATTCCATAATATAAATGTGTACTGATATTATCCTTTAGGAAATATCTATGATATACTTCCAATAGTTAGAAGTATTGTTATATTAATTAAGTACTAAAAGGTTTTTCCTCTGTAAGCTGACACCTGTGTATTCACACCTGAGTATTGCCATTATGTATCTATCTAATTATACCTTCGCAAGATTAACTAAGATGGTGCTAAACATCTACAATCCTAGTATAGAAATGAGTACCTTGTAATGATTTCTACTTTCTTTCCAGCTCTTTCCCTAAATCATAAGATTTATCCCTATAATTAGCATGTTCTAGTCAATCAAGAACCTCTGCGAACAATAGTGCAATGAGCATGGAATTCATTGTCTGAGGATATGCTAAGGTGGTTTCCTATTCAAAAATATGTGTAGCGATATATAGATCATAAAACCGTTGAGTTTGCATAGTATAAATCTCATAGAATAGGGTGTTTATAATAATATATTATGTAGGAACTCATTTACAGTGAAATTTATGATATATTCTGGTGTGAACTACCTCGATTGCTAGTTGATTAGCTGGATCATTTAGAACACCATTATTTTAGATCTATGTGATCATTTCCATTACATGGTTTGAGTAGAAGATCAAATAGATTTGAGCCTTAGACATAAGGTGGACCCATGTGATAGATCATTGGTTGGACTCATCCATTGATGGGTATTTTATATAATTTAATGTACAAGGCTACATAACATTTGAAGTGGCAAAGGATCTATTTGTGAGAGGATAAGAGGAAACATTTTGTAGTGACTTCCTATACTCATTAATATGTTGTTTGTGGATAAAGTGATGATACCTATTCCCTTCGATATAAAGTTGTCACTTTAGATGCCATGGGGGTGTGTGTGACATAAGGGAGAATGAATAAAAGATGAAAAAGAAGAACTTGAACCTGAGTCTAGAATCAAGAATCAAGAAGAGAAGGACTGAAAGAAGACTCTACAGTTAGAAAGAGAGTTATGACAATAAAGGAGATGGAATAAATAAAGTGCACTTAAACAAGTTACAAATAGGATAAGGAGGAGCAACAGTATTGATGATTTAGATGAGAGGAGAAGACAAGGATAAGTGCACAGTGAGGAGAGATAGAGTGAATAAGTGATGAGGATTCAACATAGATGAAGGAAGAATGAAGTAGTAAAGAATTAGATCAGATGGGTAAAAGTTTGTAGCTTCTATGAAGGTTATTACAAAAATAAAAATAAATATTTCCCTACAATCGTAGACATAACATAGGTTCAAGTTTTGAGAGATATATATTTTGAGGTATAGATCATTCCCCACTAGTGAACACATCCCTCAAGCCCATTTTTTTCAAAATCATAATAATTCTTACACATCTTTAGATGACCCTTGACAAAGACCAATTATAGAAGAGATTCACAAGAAAACCTTAGAGTTACATAAGATCATGTATCATGAAGTTGACCAAAGTTTTTTGAACCAATAGAAGAAGGATATAATAACATTGTTATCGATAGAGACAGACCCCTTAATTCTTGCACAGGCCAAGGATTTCATTACATAACTTCAAATTTTATAAGAAGAGCAATGAGACAACAGAGATATTTCTATGACTACCACATCCTTAGAACTAGAGGAGACATCAAAATTGTCACTAACCCAAGAGGCACCTCAAATCCCTCAAAAGTCCCAAAAACCACAACCATCATAGGTGTTAGTTATGAAAAAATCAATTATGATACCTACATGAAACCTCACTATGGTAGCTCAATTGGGGGAACTAACCCACCTAGCTCTATATGATGGGTCTATGTACTTTGATTAGTATCTACTCACCTACACTATGAAATTGCAAGTTAAAGGAATCAATGATGAAACAGTAATGAAGTGTGATCTAATTAGAGAATTGTGTGGTAGAGCATTATAATTTATATTTCATAAATGTGTCAACGAAGCAACACTACAAGAAGTAAAAGCAATTTTGATCAAATAATTCAAAGTCCATAAATGCTCTTGTCAGACCATACAATATATTAAGGAAATTCAACAAGGAGCCAAAGAGACTATCATAGAACATGACCATAGATTTTTAGATGTAATGAACAAAGTTAAGTTTGTTATGGAAGATAAAGACAAGGATACTTGATTCATAGAGAGACTATGACTAAGGATAAGGTTTTATTAGTGCACAAAACCAGTTCAATAATAAATTAGAATCAAGGATAATTAAAACCTATGCGGATCAGATTGAATATTATGAAGCAGTTTTAGCTCCTAGTTTGTAGATAGAGAACACCTTGAAATCCTTAAAAAAGACTAGAACAACAACAAAAAGTATCATAAAGACCTAGGTCAAATCTTTGGCATATGAAGTGAGGAAAATAAGGACACCATAAGAATGAGTACCTGAGAATAAATACTAAGTTTTTTTATCTATGTCACATTGTAGGACATGTGACATCTCAATGTCACCTGATGCAATAGTACATAAAGAACCCATAAACCCTATATTGTAACTTTTTAAAATCTCATAATCATGATTAGAATAACTACCAAGCTCTTTAAGAACTGAGAGAAGATGTGATCAAAATGTCTTTTTAGTGGCTACATAGAAAAAAAATACTACAATGAAAGATATTATCACACCTAAAGTAAATAGCACTGAGACTAATCTTCTTATTTCACCTTAAGCATCGATGATACTAGCTTATCAACCTAAAAACATATGTAATTGGAATTTACCTATTCAAAACTGGACAACCCCTATATATAATTAGAATTCATAGAATCTTAAAATTCTATCACAAACATGGAATAATTGGGCATCTCAAACAACTCATGCCCAATATGGTAGATATGGGGGCACTCAACAACTATAAGCATGGAATCCAAACTAGAATTATGAAAACTATGGACCACAATAGTTTTTTAACTAGGGTTTATAAGTGAATAGAGGATACTGTAGAGGAACTAGGGGAGGTTACCAAAGAGGATAGTAAGGAGGTAGAGGAAATGGATCATGACCTCTATTTAAATACTATTTATGTAGGGAATCAAATCATGTACAAAGAAATTACCCTGAGAATTTGTAACATCAATATTACTATACTTATTGTAGGGTTTTTGAATAACATGATACAAAGGATTGCCTAGTGTTGGCAAAGCAGTGAAAAGACAAGGCTATAAGAAATGTAAATATGGTAATCACATAATCTTGAAAGAATGCATTATTACAAGTTGTCACATGTTGGCAACATGTAGATCAAGGATTAGCCCCTTTGGAATTGCCACATGACCACAAGATCATGGAAGTATAGCCAAACAAGTATCCATAACTAATCACAGAATAAGGGTTAATGTATGAAGAAGCACAGATTGTGAAAATGATGTAACAATAAGAGATCAATAAAGATGATGTTGTAGCTATAGATACACAAATGTATGGGCAAATAGTGTGCATCATGTGATAAAATTGTGTTTTCGCTACCTTAATAGACTTGATGAATATCCTTAGTACACTATGAAATGAGGACATCTCACAAAACATCACCAATTTTATCCATAATTTTTTCTAATATGTATGAAAGGGCCAACAATGAGTAGATTGGATGATTTGGTATGTAAAAACTAGAAAACCTTATGATGTTGATTTGAGAATGGACATTGAGATATCAGGGTATGAGGTACCCAACACAGTGTTTGATGGTGGTAGCACTATCAATATGATCCCTTGATTAACATTGGTCATTATTGGCTAACCTAGATTAAATTATAGACATATTACACTGAGTCTTATGGATTATGGGCACATCGAACCAATTGGTTGATTGAAAGACATGGATATAAAATTTGAATGAATGAGCCAACATGGTGATTCAAAACTCATAGATATGAAAATAGATGAGACACATTATCCTATACTAATTATCCAAAATTAGGACTATGATGGTCAGTAACCATCAATATAGTAAGGAAACAGTTGGAAGTGCTTTTTAGGGAGACAATATTATAGTGATCCATTTAAATAAGGATGGATAAAATTCATAGTGCATCCCTAAAGAGATGTACTCCCCTTATGTCTATAGAGAGAATAGTTGGATGAAGGTGAACATTAAAGATAGATGACAAGCCATGCAAGCTATTTAATGCAACTTTCTCTATAATCGCACAAGAAAACTAAAGGTACCATTGCATTTAGAAGAGTTACCTCTCAATCCCATACTACCACATTTAGATATTCCACCATTAATAGTAGATGATGTGAATTCCATGTTTGTAAGGTCACCAACACAGTCAAACACAAATTCTATATATCAGGCTAGTCAAATAGATCAAGATTACATAGAACCCACAATAGATGGCATTCTACCTTAGGATATGGATTATTTAGTAAGTGGAGATTTTGGCATCCACATTCTCAATTAGATGAAAGGTGACCATGAGGTATGACCCCTATGCATGGTTTTTATAATAGAATGACAATTACCACACTACTTCACCACTGAAGATGTTAGTAAGTTTAATCTCTAATTCCAACAATATGTGCCTGATATTGAGTATATATTTAGGTATCTCACCTATCTATTAAATAGGATTTATAAAAACTAGTGGTTTATGCATCACAAGGTACAAATTTAATGGGATAAAGCCTACAAAAAAATTAGCTTGGTTCTAGTTACCATAGGTAGTCAAAAAGGACTAGCTAGTATTTCATGAAGGAGATTGCCCTAAACTTCATATTTACTGGTGCATTAAGGATTGGACTATAAAATATATCACTCCAAAGTATTGGGTACATATATTCCACTATACTATGGGTACCCTTCCTACTACTTGGTACATACACCAGGAGCACAAAAGGGAAACAAAACATTAGGCACAAGTTCAAGGTGATTTTATTCAAATCTTTATTTTTAAAGATAATAACCCTCTAACACACAAGGAATTATAAAAGCTTAAGGCCTTTTTATTCCATGGAAGGATTGAAGACTTAGATGGCATAATTGATTCATCATCCTCCCATAATGTAGCCTATGATTTGAATAAAACCCAATAGGGCTATAAATCAGAGAAGGATAAGGTAAAGATATTTATTCAACCATGTTATAGAATATAAGATGAACATGAGTGGACAATAGATTCAACTAAGGAGGAAGACCTGGCCCTCGCATAATTATTTGAACCAAAATGGGAAATTGAGACACTTCCATGTCCAGTCACAGAATCACTAGAAAAAAAAGGTTGCAACATCTTAATATTCTAAAGTGAGAGACTGAACAACTACTACATGATTCCATACCTATGGAAGAATGAAATATTTACCATGAACCTTTTAAATAGCACATTGAGAACATTATAATAGAGTTCATTCCAAAATTAACACATATTAGTGATTATTGGTCATAAGAAGACATATTCAAAGTACTATAGCTCTTATGAGATTATTGAGATGTCTTCCAAATGAAATTCATGAAATTAAATGGTGTGGACCCATCTCTAGTGGAGACACACATTGAAATGAAGGAGTGTACATGATCAATTAAGAAAAGGCCATATCATTTGAACCCAAACATGAAGGTAAAGGTTAAGGCTGAATTGGACTACATGTAAGAGGTAGGAATCATCTTTCCTATAGAAAAAGTTGACTGGGTGAGCCCCATGGTTGTTCAACTAAAGAATACTACTAAGATCAGAGTTTACAGTGACTATCATATTTTAAATGAGTCCTATGTTAATGACCCTTTCCTTATTCCTTTCATTGATGAAGTTTTGAAAGTGGTCACATGCCATGAGGTGTATTCCTTTACGAATGGTTTAAGTGGGTACCATTAGATACCTATCACAAAATAAGTTAGATCTAAGATGACCTTTACAAAAAAATGGGGTTATTTTGCATACAAGGTAATGTCATTTGGACTAAAAATGCACCTATAATTTTCTTTAGGGTTATTGTAGTTGTATTTAAATATTTCATCCATGAATTGTAAGAAGTCTGTTTGGATGATTGGGTATTACTTTCATTATTTATAAATCATTTGTCAAAATTAAGACTGATGTTAGAAAGACAGAATGTTGTGGATAATGCTTAATTTTTAAAAATGTTTATTTTTTACACCCTTTGGTGTTTTGTTAGGGCATGTAGTCTACAAAAAAGGGTATCTTGGTAGATCTGGCCAAGATTTTAGTAATTTTGGAAATGCCACCACCCATAAGTGAGATAAAGGTGTGATCCTTCCTTGTCATATAGGCTAATATAGAAAGTTTATTAAGGGTTACATAGCAATATCTGCCCCTTTAGAGAAGTTATTGAGGAAGGAAACATGATTCATGTGGATAGATGAATGTCATGCAACATTCATTAATTTAAAGTAAAAATTGGTAACTACATTGATATTGATTTTCCTAGATTGGAGTCAGCCATTCCATGTACATGTGGAAGCATCAAGGATCATAGTTGGCCCTATATTAGCATAATCAAGAGAAAGTGGACTACATCACCCAATTGATTTTGCCATTCAAAAGATATCTGAGATTGAAAATAATTACACTACCACTGAGTGTGAATCCCTTGTAATAATATTTGCATTATATAAATTTTTCCATTACCTATTATCTACATCATTTGAGCTATTCACCAATCATCAATTTATACCATACCTGGTGAATAAAACCTTGTTAGTAGGTTTCATATCTCAATGATTAATGCTTTTCTAGGAGTTTTAGTTCTATATTAATGTCAAATTGATCAAGAGAATGTGGTACTAAATCATTTGAGTCAACTCCAAAATGGTGAAGAAATAAAAGAAATTTCATAATTAATCACCTGACGCACACCTATTTTATGTGTCTATGACTCTTAAATAATTGGAGGACATCACATAATTTATGGAATATGGGACATTTATATAACACTACATATAATGAGAGAAGAAGTAGTTGATTACTAATTCCCTTCCTTTTAGTATCATTTGAGGATTCCTATATTATTTAGGCAATAATAAAGTATTGTGTAGAGTAACACTTGAGCATGAACGACCTCAAATAATAAAGATATCACATCAAGTCATCATTATAGGTCACTTTTATAGAGATGATACTATAAGAAAAGTTTTGAAAAGTGACCTATGGTGTATTTATTTATTTTAGGATGTACATTGGATTGCACAATAGTGTGATGTCTGTCAAAAGATGAAAAAGCCAAACTAGTAGGATGAAATGTCACTTCAGCCAATGCTTGTGCAACAACCTTTTTAACAATGGGAGATTGATTTTTTTGGGCCTATCAATCCTCCCAAAAAATGTAGTTATGCATGGTATATAATCACTGTGAATGACTACTTTACCATGTGGATTGAAGCTGCTGTGATAACCAATTACAATGTAAAAGATACAACAAAGTTCTTGTTTGAGAACATAATCTATAGGTTTGGTTGTCTAATCAAGTTGTTAAGTGATAGAGGTATGTAATGTTTTGAATAAAACCATAAAGACACTCACTAATGAATTTTTCATATTTCACCATAAAATTACAGCTTATCACCCTTAGGTGAATGGTCAAGTAGAGGTTGTTAATATTAGGTAATATGCTTATAAAGGTCTATGATATTCAACAAGATGAGTGAGAATATAGACTTATTGAAGTCTTATGGGCATATTACATGCATTAAAAACATGCCTCAGCATTTACCCCCTTTCAATTCATCTATGGTTTGGAAGTAGTAATGCCCTTAGAGTATGTTGTACCCAGCTTTAGAATTGCAATCATCATGTGTATGGGAGATCAAGAATATTTAATGAGTAGTTTATTGGAGATAAATAGAATGGATGAATAAAACCATAGAGTAGATTGGACATAAGAGGTAAATAAGCATAGATATAAAGCTTGATATGAAAATAATTTGTGCACTAAGAAATTTCAAATAGATAATCCAGAATGATTGTATGATAGCCAGTTTTGAGCCTTTCCAAGAAAATTGAACATATGCTGGAAGGGAGCATATATTATTCATGAGTTACTACAACCAATAATATTGGTCCTAAGGGACTTAAAATTTACCATTTTTCTTAGAAAGGTGAATGGCAATAGGTTCAACCCTATAACCAATAATCTATGTGCCCAAGAAAAGATAGGTGCTAAATCACACCAATTTAGTGTAGGATTCATTTTCATTCATGTTGTGTGGATTGGGTTTTATTTTTTTTATGTTATATGTGTAGCTTAGAAGTAGGTGTAAATAAATTGGCATAAGTAACCCAAAATTAAGAGACATTATTCATGATTGGGAGGAAGGAGTAGACACTAATGTTAAAATGGATGGCATTGAAAGACAATTCAGTTTGAAAAAGTTATGTAGAACGGAGATCTTTGATGATAGGTAAAGACTAAGTGATGGTTATTAATAACCAAGCATGCAAGATAAGTGGAATAGATACTAAATCATTATACCAGTCAACATCATGAAAAGGAATAATCAATTCGAATATTTAGTTATCAATGCTTCCACCATTCCACCATAGTGGGCTACATCATTTCACCAGGCCACCGCAAAAGGATGCCACCTCAGCAAAAAGCATGCCAACTCATTAGTTCAAATATTTAGTTACCAATGTTTTCAAATGAGGATCCTAAGACATCTTAAAGCATTTAAATCAAAGGGATATAAATGGGTGTGTAAAGACCTATATATATCATGTCTTTCTAGATGATCTACCATTTCATACTTAGTCACTTTCAAGCCATTTTGTGCTCATATCTCCAAGTCTCTCACAAAACATTTTACTCCTTGCCTTCAATCCAATTTAGCCACAAAGAATAAGTATTCAATATGGATACATTTGGACAATTGTAATTCATAAAAATGCTCTTTGTTGCACAACTAGAAGATATTAGGATTTGAACAAACATATGCTAAGATAAATTTCTAGATCCAAAGGCATATCCTTCCATCAAACACACTAAAGAAAAATTATTTGTCCATGAAGTATTCTCAGACACACAACCCTTATAAATTACAAAACCACATAGGCTCCATAATACTAATATTGAATGGTTAATTTAGTTGCGTACATTTAGCCAATTGAGTGATATCATGGAACTCCTACTGGGAAGATTCAATGATAGAAAAATCTATCTTTCTATGGAAATCACCATCTATGTGAATGAAGTTATGATGGAAAAGGATACAGACATGGAAGCATGAGAATTCCCTCTTGGGCCTTATAAATCAAAATCCCCACTGATTCTACCTAAAATTAAGGATGCCTATATCTAAGGAAATCAAATATTTCCATTAGATGACATATTACATGAAGTAATTCACATTGTATCAAAGTGCATTAATACATGATTTTTGTAAACAATAAAATCCATGAAGGAGGCCATAAAAATGGTCATCAGTGTTTATCATCACATGATTTAAAAGGAGGAACAATTTAATTGAATGGAATTTATTTTTATAGAGATTACAACCAATATTACAAAAGTCATCACATCTTCATGACAACCTTTTCAATATCACTTTTTGGTTATGTTACTCATGTTCATGTAGTAAAGTCTCTTGAAGGCATAGTCCATCTTGATGTTTATTACTGGATAGACATTGCATTTCAAAACATCATTTGGAAACATAATGAAAGTGGCTATCCCACACAGCAATAACTAGTTAGGGCATGGTGGGATGAACTCTTAGAATTGATGCTTAATAACCCTAGAATCCTACACCTATGATGTAATTTCTAGTCCAACATGTAGTGGTCGTGAAGGTTCCATATGGAATTTTTATCCACATTCATGAGCTCCCAAAGGCTCCATTTGCATCTTTACTTTTTTTTATTAATATGAATACAGAATAGAAAGAAGTAGCATAGAATAAAATGCTGGCCATATGTAGAGTGACTCCACTATATACAATTCCACCTAATTTTCCTAATCCTTTGAACACTACACAACCCTCGGTGATGACATCTTCTCCATTATACTGAAGGAAACATAAATATATTATGAGTCATTGATCACCATCTCCTCTAAGAAGGAAGACTCATAGTCAAAATACATGGTTATATGATCCTAATGTTTCTCAAATCACTGTAGAATGTTAGTGGTAAAACATTCAAACTAATGAATAGGAAGTCTATTAGACTATACTCATAAACATCACCAATGATCTATATGAAAAAGAAGAAAAAAATGAGTTTTTTATTTTGGAAAGTGGCACATACAATACAAATATTAAATAATGTGCCCCAATATCTATGGGTAAAACTCTTGTCTTACTTATAATCTATTATTATTGACACTGTGGGTGAGGAATCCAAACTCTAACAAATATAAGAATAAATTATTGTAGAAGGTGGATTTGGTATCTCATCTCAGTCTCATTTGATTGATGATCTTGATGAGAGTCCATCATATCTTTAGTTCAATAATAGTACTATATAGAGATATAAACCTACTACTGAGGAGGAAGAGGAGGAAGTCACACCCATAGTCCAACAACCCATAGCATCTTTAATGGGAACTACACCATCCATTCATGAGGACTCACCTAGATCTGAGCACCAAAAGGCTGAGTCTCATAGGAAAGAATGTAGGATTCCATTATTATTTCTTTTTCATCTCAATCAAATGAAGTTCTTATTGATACTAAAGAGGTGATCCTATATGCATAAATGCTTGAGGAAAAATAAGCTATGAAATAAGAATCACAATGAACTATAGAGTGTAGAAAAAAAAGAGAGAAGTAGTAGATATAAGAAGTAGAGAAAAAACATTTGGAGGAGCAACATCAACATTAGATTGAAGTGATGCTACAATAAGTGGTCCACAACAAGTTGTTGATAAGATGGATCCAAAAATAATTACTATGGAGGAATTTTGACAAAAAACCATGTAATAAGTTCAAGTCCCACTGGATACCATCATCTAGCCCACGTAGATTGAAGAATTTAAGGAATGATAGAGTAAACTCACTAAGGATGGGGAAGTACAAAAGAAGAATGTCATTGCTATGTTATAAAATAAATAGGTCAAAAATGCATTTAAGTGAAATCTTATTATATAAGTATCACATACACATCTTGATGCTCCAGAAACATGCACACAAGAGACAATGAAAGTCTTAAAAGCAACAACATTACGACCTGCACCTGTTAGTATTCATCCTCCATTGACAACCACAAAGACGATAGTTGGACAAATGTTAACAAATAATCACACCACTCCTCCAAAATAGGTTGAGGCCACATTAAAATCTCCTCCACAACAACCATCTAAGAATTTTCATATTACCTCTTCCACTTCTCAGTCCATACCAACCCAAAGTATGGTCTCAAAGAAACTAGATCCAGTTGTGGCATCTAGATTTCAAAACTTAGCCATTATAGATGTTCCTTTCATGCCATCCTATCACACTATTTTATCATTCCCCATATATCCCTTACAACACCTTCCTACCATTACCTACACTATTGTATTGGCCATACCTCCACTTACCACTAAAGTGTCTTTGGATATTTTTAAGCTTTCATTATCCAAATAGTTGGAAGGTGATTTTGCATTTCAGTAGTCTGTCATATAGATTTTTTTTTTTTAAATAGGGTGTCCTATTTACAAAAGGATAACACCCAATTGTGGGGTGTGATGAAAAACACAATTAATTTCATTGAAGATGCCTATCCCACCCACTATTCTTAAGTTGTTGGACCTATCTTTATGCTGGATCGCATGAAACTTCCCAAGCTAGTGGCCAAACTTTTGTATTATTGGGTGAGCATCCAACAATTCACTAGTCTCAAGTTAAAAGTTCAGACCATCAAAGAGGTTTTAAATTAATTATGCAATCTTCTAGAGATTTATCAAGCTAGCCTCACCATTGTAATCATTCAAGCCATGGTTATGGCCCATTGGCTGATCAACTAGAAAACATAAGTGGATGCGGTATAAAACAATGCACTGCCCAAGTTTAACATTATGAGTTATTTCAAGGCTACAATGCTCAATCCCTTTGTCACTTTTTTGGGGTTTATTTTTTGGTTTCAATCATCCATACAAGCTCAAGACTCCTTCATGTAATAGTTATAGACTTTCTAGACTTAGATGTTGGGAAACAACTTTTCAAGAATCCAAGCACAGCATCATGTTGAAAATCTCACCCATCTTCTTGCAGATATCTCTTAAAAAATGATTACTAATAAAACCACTCTTCTTCCTATAAATGATAGTGATATTTCTCAACTATTGTATGCCTAGATTTACTTATGGTCAATTATGATGAGTGTTCAAGAGTACTTGATTGAATGGTATAAATATAATATGGACGTGGTTGAGTTTGATAGTACCATCGCTCCACTTGTTAATGTACCTACCATTATTCCTCAAAGTCAAATTTAGTATTAGCTACGCTAGAAGAAGACTATCACTCCTATTTCATCGTATAGTGATCCATCATCTTTTCAACCATCAGTTATATGTATTTCTCCATAGATGCCTCCTCCATCTAGCTACATTTTTTTGTAAAGAGGAATTTTGAAATTTTTCTTGTCATTTTTCTATTTGTTAGGACCACATGGACATGCAGGGCTATGTTGGTTGAAAACCCATAAAGGGTGACCATCTAGTTTCACTAGTCTATTGAAAACCTGAAAGGGTAGTAGATTAGCTTGCTACTTAGTTGAAAACCTGTGAGGGCAGCTAAGTAGTGCATAATGGGTTAAAACTAGAAAATTAAACTTTGAGTGATCTATAGTTCATGTGTAATCTACCTGTATTTTATTTTATAGACTCTAATTTCTTTGTGATGTTGTTTCAAGATGAGACAAAAGTTGAAGTCTAGGAAAGTTTTAGCCAGGGATGTATACTTTAACTGCTCAAATATATGAATATACCACATCGATAGGGACCATGGTTTCTTTTTGGTGAGCAATTACTCTAAATATTATAACAATGATATTTTATTTCCATCTGGGATCATGTAGATAGATTCTTTAGTAACAAGTATACAAGTTGACATACCTGGGTGCCAAGTATAGACATCATGGTTATAACAATATAGTTTTCAAGATTATATATTCCTATAGATTGTAGTAGAACAGGTTGGATAATACTGTATGAGGACATTTTGATTGAGTTTCCTATGAACACATTAAAGAATGAGTGTAGACTTTGGATATCTAGAATTAATGTGTAATGAGTGCCTTAATATTATAAATATTTATAAGTAAGATTCAATAATTGGTGATTAATATGATGGTTTTGTTTTCCCTATTATATTTTTATCTTTTATGTGTTCATATGTTTTATGACATTAATTATCATGAAAGAGCTTTGTATTCTATGTAATATCTAATTACTATGATATTGAGTTTTATTATATAATATATTTATGTAATGATATCATCCTTTAGGAAATCTCTGTGATTTAATTCTAATAGTTATAATTCATGTTATGTTAATTTAGTAATAAAATGTCTTTCCTCTATGAGATGACACCTGTGTATTCACACTTGAGTATTGCCATTAGGTATTTGT
Organism: Torreya grandis; assembly: GCA_037957365.1. NCBI lineage: Eukaryota > Viridiplantae > Streptophyta > Pinopsida > Cupressales > Taxaceae > Torreya > Torreya grandis. Next base: position 2,275,121 of record JARHVA010001095.1, on the reverse strand, counting down.
CTAAGTAGACCTTCATAATATTATCTAAGATGGTGATAAACATCTTTAATCCTAGTATATAAATGAATACCTTGTAATTATTTATCCTTTCCCTTAATCACAAGAGTTATCCCTATAATTAGCATGTTCTGGTGAACCTAGGAACCTCTGCTAACACATTAATTATTCATAATGAAAAATAAAGGATTCAAATAGAAAGGATAAGAAATAGAAAAAGAAGGATTATGAGAAAAATAATGGTACAAAAACTTATGTTACATGCAAAGAAACAAAAACTAAGACCTCTTTATTTTCCAAACCTAAGATAGAGAAGGTCAAATGTGCCTATTTTAAGAGAATTAGGAATGATGAAAATAAATGTATGAATAAATAAATAAATAACTTTAAAAAAAATATTAAGAAGAATAATATAAGTTTTCCTAATCATGTCACACAAATTTCATCAACTCAAGAGTTCTCTAAGGAAAAATATAGTGGTAAATAGAAAGGAAAGGGCAAGGCCCTTTTTGTTGTTGCTTCTCAACCTTCCACATGGGTGATTGATTATGGTGCTTCACATCACGTGACTTTGTATCATCCTTCGATCCATGTTATATGCCTTATATATTGATGGTTGATGACACTTTTATATAATTTTATGGGGGAGGGTATGTTGAAGTGGGTGATGGAACATTTGAGGATGTTTTATGTGTACCTCATTGTTATGTAATACCCCATTTATTTATCAAATCACTGACATTGGACCAAGCAAGAGATTTGTGTTTACCCTAGATTTTGTGGTCATTAAGGAGTCACACAATGATTCTAAAATGGTAGTTTGGAAGCCCAAAATCACCAATCATGGTTGTACACCTTCTTTCTTAATCACACGTCTACACTACTTACTCACACATATTAGGTGGGTAAGCTATGGCATGAATGATTTGGCCATATTAACTATCACTAATTGGATAAAATAAATAAGCATGATATGATTACATGATTTCCTCATGCCCACTTTTATTATGGTGTTTTTTAAGGTTGAATACTTGGTAAACATCATGAATATAAGTATGTCAAAGGCTATGGAGAGTAACACATATTTTCAAGATTGTTCACAATGATATATCTAGTCCATTTCCACAACCTTCATTTATAAGGACCAAGTATAATATTACCTTAATTGATGATTTTTCAAGGTATACTTGGGTGTACTTTCTCAAATAAAAGTATGATATTTTTAAACATTTTTAGGACTTCAATGATCTTGTGGAGAAATAGTCAAGGAAAATCCTCAGGGTTTTATGCACATAAAATGATGATGAGTATGTCAACCATCATTTTAATAAAGTATTAACTCTATAATGGCTTGATTTATAATGTATAAATCCATACAATTCTTAATATAATGGTGTGACAGAACACAAGAATAGGTCCTTCAAATAATTTGCAAAATGTATGATACAATCCAAATCTCTTGCACCTTAATACTAGGCAGAGGTTATTAATTGTGCATGTTACATATAAAACCACATTTATCATCAAGAATTAAAATGAATCAATCATTTTGAAGCTTGGAGTGGTTAAAAACCCATAATTAATAACTATAGAGTTTCTATATCTCCATCTATGACATGCATTCCTACGTAAAATTGTAAGGTGATGGAACCAAAGAGTAAGCCTTACATTTTTTTGAGTATCAAGATGGTGTTAAGGGATACATGCTTATTCACCCTACCACACATTATTTTATAATTAATAGGAGTGTTTTTTCCAAGAGGGTCATTTAGAATACACACTTGACACTTCTCCATATTCATTTGACTCACTAAGATTTGATGATAGTTATGATGATTAAGATCACCCTAAGTAGATTATTGATGATTAGGATTATTGTTCTAGTTCAGATGACCATAATAGAGATATGGATTTACATCCTTCCTCTTCCAATTACCTTTTAAAATATGATGAATCTCCTCCTAATTCTCTAACTTTAGTCCCTCTTTAGTATAGAATAATATTACAAAGTACAAGTGATTGGGTAATGGATCCATTAGATACCAGGAAGACATGATCATAGTTATAGGGTGTTCCAAATGTCTTCATCACCTCTGATTACAATATAAATTAATTTTGTGATGCATCTAACACTCATGAATGGGATAAATCTATATGACTTAAACTAGACCTGATATTTCATATGTAGTGGGCATGCTCTCTAGGTTTATGTAGAAATAACATGAGCTACACCTAAAGGTAGCCAAGCATATTTTACTCTGCATTTAGGGTACTCACAGTTTTGGAATTCAATATGGAAAAAGTGTGGATGTTGACTTGATTGGGTACATAGATTCAGACTAGGTTGGATATATTCATTCTCAAAAGTCCACTTTTTGATATATTTATCCATTAGTTCAAGGCCAATTAGTTGGTTTAGTAAGAAGTCAAATGTTATTAATTTTTCATATATATATATATATATATATATATATATATATATATATATATATATATATATATATTGAATACAAATTAGATATTAATGTCATTACTTAATATATTTGGATCAAAGGATTATTATTGAATTTAGTAAATAATTTAGATGACCCATAATAGTTTTTTATGATAATTAGAGCACCATCTAGATTTTCAAGAATCTAGTCCAACATCAATTGACCAAGCACATCAAGATTCATATGCACTTAATTTGGGATCTCATTCATGGAAAGGTAATTAAGATTATATTTTACCATACTATGGATCAAATAGTAGATATATTTACCAAAACCTTCACTAAGATCAAGTATCTTCATTTATGAGCTGTTTTTGGGGTTGTGAGAAACTTCAACATCATATTTGGGGTGGGGGGGGGGGGAGGTGGGGGAATTTCTAGTCCTCTATTCTTATGGTAGGATATTTTATCATTCTTATGGGGGTATTTTCTATGTACATGGGGTACCTAGTTAGGCCTTATTTTCAGGACCTAATTTGTCTACCCACCTAAAATACACTAAAAGAGGGGTGTTAGTGTAGTGTTTTTATACTATTTTATGATTTTCCCTACTATTTTATCAAATTTGAGATAATATAAAACCCTAGATGAAAAAATACTATTTAAAATCAAAGGGAATAATATAGAAATATTAAGCGCTTACTGATTTAAAACTATGTAATTCTAAAAACTTGCTAAAATTAGCAAAGTACAATAGATTAAAAAAAGACTTAAATGTAAAACTATGTTATGGGAGGAATCAAAGGCTGATACTTTCTAAGTGTGACTATGTACTGACTAAAATTAGGGATTTGGCATTGGTTCAAGGCTAGGACAAAAATTCCCTAGGTTAGACACAAGAGGGGTGGTGATCTTATCTACTCTAGCAGTGATCCTATCCACTTATGGTGAAAAAATCAAGGTTTTGGAGCTCTTTGTGTCTTTGTCTATATATCCTATATCTAGGGTGGGAGATTATGATCACTTGCAAAGACCACTATGTGACTTATTTTATTTTAAAACCCTAACTCATTGAAATATGAAGACCAATTAAAATAAATGGTAAAAAATGGGTTAGTAGTTGATGTTGGGAAAATCTTCAACACCCCATGTGCTAATATTTTCCTACATACCAATACTCTAAAGAGGGATCAAAATTCATGTAATTATCTCATGCTATAGTGGTATGTGAATAACTAGTGCAATATGTTAGATGTTGGTGTAAGACTAATATGATTAAGTGCCTAAACTATGACTTATGACTTGTAATATGTATTCAGACTTGAGCTTTGGGATATTAGGGATATATGCAATCAAAATTGGGAGAAATATGTAATTTTCTCTCAATTTGAAAATATGATTCTAGTGATTTTTGATGTGGAAGCCTCCCCTAATGAAAAATGGTTTGAAATGTGTTTATATAGTTATATTATTGAAATTCCTTCAAATGGATATCACAAGGGACATAAGTCAACCTTTCCATAGCTTTTGATTGAAAATTAGCCATTATTTGGTGGGAAGACAAGACAAGGGACATGGAAACTAGAGAAGTGCACTATAGTCCCCTAGGGTGATGTAGTCCAATGGGTAATTTGATCATGTTGAGTGTTAGGTAGATCCTAAAATATGCCTAAGGATGATAGGAATAGGGAGTACACTTAGTGGTCATTTATCATCTTAGAAGAGTGATTCTTCTACATAGAAGGTTGTCAAAAGTGATCAAAATGGGCCCTAATATAGGTCTAGATCTAAGTGTGTAAAAGAGTGGTCACAAGTGCACATTTTTAGCTTTAATGTTATTTTATGTGTCTAATTTCTTCCCCCCCCCCTTTTATTCTATTAATGAAACAAAGTGAGATTAATAAAGTAAAAATAAAAAGATAACATACCTAAACTTATATGCAAAGAGGATTTCTAGATGTAGGCCACAACATTAAACTATGATCCATGCAACCCTGTAATGAAACATATGTAATATCAATCTTTACTTAATATGAATAGAAAAAATTGAATGAAAAAAACTAGAGAGTGACAAGGAACAAATACGCATGATTGGGTAAGAAAACCATTATGTTATCCTAGTGAAATAACTAGTGATTTTAGAGGCAAGGACCCTTGGAGTTTTTATTAATGTTGAATAGCTTGGATTGAACTATGCATGCACCAATCCTCATCGATGGGTGAGTGTGATTAATAAATCAAGGTGTGTTTTGATCCATCACCACATACCCAAAAAATTGAAGTAATTTAAAGTCCCTATATGAATCCTAATAAATTATTATTGTATAAAAATGGTACAAATACTGATGAAAATAGTGAACGAACCACTTAAGATGGAATAAGGTTCAATTTTAGTGAAAAATTGGTGCAAAAACTGGTGAAAATATTGAGTATAATTTGGGTATGATATATACAGTGTGGAGAATGACATGGATTTTGCATTCCACCAATAATAATAGTGCAAAAATGAGCAATGAGGAAATAATGTGTTGTGTAGATGACTCCAAATTGATAATTGGTGTATATAGATTATGAAATTGAGTAAAAAAAATTTATTCTGAGCAAAAATTATGTGATAAATTAGAACAACATTACATGTATTATTTCTCCCAAATTAAGCAAATCTAAATGTAAAACTATTGAATATTGTTCTGAGTGAACTACAATTCTAAGGAATTGTAGAAATGCCTATTTTTTAGGCATTTGGACAACAACACTGGGAAGGACACTAGAGTATTGATCTCTTATCTAATATGGTGCTTTTGTCCAAAATGGATTTTTGTGTACTTTTTGATACTAAAACTGTGTCAACTATGTAATCACTATCAAAATATGTCTGATTGCTGATCTTAGAGGTCTGGTCTCTAAGATAAACCTCTGTGAATGCCCCCTCTTTTGAGGTGAGTTGTTGACCATGTGCAAGAACTTAACTCAAAATAAAAACTTGTGTAATATATTTTTATAATTTAATGATTGAAATATGAGTAATAGTTATAACATGGAGTAGCATGGCATTATCATATAGATAAAATAATCATACTAATAATGTGATATGCATGTAGGGACAAAAATTCATAGCAAGATTGTCAACATTTAGGCATGGAGATAAATAATCAAACTAAGTATGTAACATTGAATATAACTAGTTATGGAGTAATACATGATATCCATCATGGCATTAAAATATGATAAAATAAGCAAGTAAAGTCTTATGGCCATAACACACATAATCAAATAGTACACGCAAATCACATGAAACACAATAAAAGGCCAAAGGTCCACATACAAGGGAAATTTTAAAATTTCACTCACTCCAATAAAATCAAATATATGGACATGTTAAAATGTCCTTACACACATAGTGGAAAGTATTGAAAGCTTAGATCCGCATAAAAGGATGTGTTAAAATTTATTCACACATAGCATACACAAACAAAGACATGTTTAAATGTCCTTACAGACATAGAATCAAAGACAAGAAGTATTAGAGCTACTCGAAAATGACATATTCAAATGTTCTCAAAGAAATGAGAGAATGCATACAAGAGATGAAGATAGGAAATCAATATGAAAATTATGCATGATTATTCAATTTGATCAACAAGAGCTAAGTTTTAACTTGAGTATATTTATTTATTGATATATATTGTAAGATATCACAATGTTAGTGAGTAATACATATTAGAAGATATAATTCTAGATAAGTAAATGAGTATATATTGGTTAGATAATGATAAGACATATGTATAATATGCCCCATCTGAGCTAGCTAATGAATGTACATGATTTCAAAAGATTTTGTGTAGTCTCAAATTAAATGGTGGTAGTTTGAGCTCCTAGGATAAAAATAGGGTGAGGGACACTTGAGTAGTGCACTCTTGTCCATCACAACACTCTTATCTAAATATAATTTATGAGTATGTAACAATTAGATTACTTGCAAATATATTTGGGATTGATATTATGTGTAATCTAAAATCACTCATGTACACAACTGAAGCATGTAATGATATAAAACTATCCAAAACAAGTATGGAATAATATACGCAACTGAACTTATATATGAGAAAGTATATGTAAACATGCATAAGTCCTGATTGTTGGTATTTACTAGAAATATTTTACTATTTTTGTATTTTTTTCATGTAGACACTATGTTTTCACCACGTCCATTTCTAAACTACAATCTAAATGACTTTCCTTAAATCATATGTAAATCTACTCATAAATTACCAATTAAGCCAATTATTCACATAATTATTGATTTAATCCAAAATCGTAACAACACATCCCTGATTAGGGAAACACATCATATCACAGCATTTAATTTGATATCAACATCTTAAATAAAATTGATCATTTTCAAGTATTATTACAAGACAACTAAATGAATAATTGATTGGCAAAATAACATTACAAATGTTAAATTCTCCTAAGTGGTTAATTAATCATCTAATTAATTAACCTAAACTTCAACTAATAGAAAATTTGATAGATTTGGAATTATCTATTTATCTAAAATCAAATTGTGATATGACATCACAAGGGAAAGTCAATGGGAAAGGAGATGAATGAAATAAATATTTGACACTCTCTTACACCTTTTTACATACTCTTCCCTCTTACACCCTCTTATACACTCCAAGAGGGGTCATGATTACAATTTTATTACAAATATCTTCCACACTCTAAATTTCCTTAAATGGACCCTCTTACACTCCCAAAGTCTAACATTGATGAGGGTGAGAACTCATTTCTAGCCATTCATTTGAAGATAAAGATGGGCAGTCCTCATTGATTTAACCAGTCTATAATTTGAAGGTCCCCCTTCTATTATATACAAGATTAGTGGACCTAAACCTACTCTACCAAAATAAATAAGGAACTTCACCATTCTCATACCAATTCTAAAGCCATACCAAGTTTAGACAAGGGGAGAATTTTCCTGCATGCAAAGTCAACATTACCAAAGACCTCCAGTTCTACAAGCTTAACACATACCTCTTTAGATTAATAATCAAAGAAAGTCTTTCAATAAAGTTATAAATGTTTGTCTTTTTTCTTATATTTAATTCATTGTTTGCTTAATATTGCTTGATCATAGGGATTACACCTAAGGTGTTAGTCTCATGCAATTATTTCTAATGTGTTTTCACTAATAATGATCTAACCCTCTTTAGATTCTTGATATATATAATGGCATGCCTGGTGGGACATGACGCAACCCATAAACTCTTATAAACATTTCTTATTATCCTAATTACTAGAATTGACATAAATGCTAAGTTAATTCATGTTATTTTTTTCAAAAACTTCCTAATTTGTGTCCCATGTAGAATATATAAAAATGCTCTATGTTTCAGTGGATTCATCCTTGAAAATAGTGAAAATGCCTTACAAAATAATGGTTTTGCCTCTATTTTCTATTTACTATATTTTTGTAGGCCATTATAATCAGATTAAATACACTACACATTAACAAAAATGTCCCTCAAATTGGTGAAAAATACACAAATCAGTGGAAATACCCTATAGTATAAGTGTTCTAGTTTTTATATTTTTGACAAAAATGCCCTGCTAATCAACAAAAAAGCCTTGCCAATGAGTAGAAATGTCATGCTAACTAGTGTAAATGCCTTGATAATTAATACAAATGCCAAATTTATCTATCTTCTCTTTGTTGAAAGAATAGATGGAAATGCCCTATGTTTCAGCAAAAACACCCTGTGTCACAAATTTGAGCCTTAAATAATTTTTTTTTAGCTTCCCACATCATCCCAAGACCACATTACAAACATATAACTAATTTCATGCAGGTCCTTAGCCAAATAAGTGGATTTAAAACTCAAAACAAAACATTTTAATCTTTTCACACATTATGATGTGGGTCTAAAATGAACACACAATTTCAATTTGGGTTTTTAAAACTTTATTTACTTTCAAGTCACTTCTTTTCTCACACTTGTCTAGTTTTTCTTGTTACTTGTGTTTTTGTAGTTTTTTCATGTGTATACTCTCCCCTATTTGGGTGACCCATAAACATGAAGATAAACATTTTCCTTTATCATAGGATATTCACCAAAGTATGATCTTTGTTTATCCTTAGTGGGATTCCTATGAATCAAAAACAATGATACCTTCCATTGTTTATTTTGGGCTACATGATTGAGGTGTCATTTCCTTCTCACATGTCTTTAAGGAACTGTGACTGGGGGTTGATATCCTAACATTTGTAATATCCCCATACATCTGATGGGGGATATAAATTATTGGTAGGTGTTGTTAGGGCCTAGAAAAATAACTCATAAAAGGTTTTATGAAAGTAATGGGTTAACTCCTAATACTAATCCATTATAAATCACCATTAAGGAATCCAAGGCTTATTTAGTAGGGGATGTATCCCCGTGCAAACATCTTCATATTTGGATCTCTTTTCAATAGATTTTTTACCCATCTTAGGACCTATATTAAGCCAATGAAAACTATAGATAAGACCTATTGGCTAAAAAACTTTCAATGATGTAGGGGTGCAAAGGTAACAACTCCTAAATAGTGCCTATCATGTATAGACTTTGAGATAGGGTGGGTCTTCCACCTAAATTTAAATAAGTTTATGAAAATTAATCCTTATTTATCCTCTCAAAGTGAGTATATTGAAGGCTCAATGATTGTCATGCACTCCCAATATACCCATAAAATAGGGCGATATACTTGAATGTTATTTTCTTGTATGTTGCATCAAAACTTATTATATGTTCAAAACCAAGTCTTATGAACAATCCTACACATTTACATGATAAATAATTACTTTGTTTGTATTCCAAGTCAAAAATAACTTCCTTTTACCCATTATCCTATCAAAAAAAAACCCCAAATTTTGTTCAAATTCTTTATAGATGTCATTTCAAAACTTTTCCAAATGCACACCCCTCTTATTTAAATCATGTCATTACATTGATTGTTTTGAACTAGCTCTAATTTTGATCAAATTCCAAATTTTAGTTCAAAACCAAGGTCTAAATTCTTGTCTAAACCATTGCATTTATGTTGCACTTTTTGTTTCAAACCTTCTAATTATAGTTCCAATTCCAAGGTCAAACAAGGTTAAACCTTTCTTTTTCAAAAGGGAAAACCTAGGTTCGTTAAGGATAAACATTATCCAAAGTAAAAATTCAATCCAAGATCACACAACTTTAAATCAGACCAACATTCTAAATAAAACTTTTTCAAAGCCTAAGTCAAATTTTACACTCAAATCAAATAGCCTAGGATAATCATTCCTAAACAATAAAATTCATTTTCTATATTCACAAGATTTTTTTTTTAAATGAGCAATTCAAAGTCAAGTATAAGACTAAATAAAACAAGATCCAAATATAAAACCCTTGCATCTTTTATGAGACATAAAAACTTGAAAATGTTTGATTGATAGACTTTCATATGGTTTTGAAAATAATTTTGACTCATGTACCTTTCTTACTTAAATATTTATGTTGAGAAACTTTGGTTGAATCATAATTCCATTTTGATATTCATATTGATATAAACAAATAGGTTCCTTTACACATTTACATTGACTAGCCTATTCCAAAGTTCTACTTTGATCAAAACCACATACCAAATCAAGATAAATTTCAAACATCCAAGATTATTTGAGATGAAGATTATAAATTCAAACATGTTGAAGTATACATGTAGTGGAATTATTTATAACCCCTCTTTTAATGAGGAGGTGATTTAAAATCCATATGGGTACAAAAAACATGTTGATAATACCAAAGATGAGGTAAATCAACAATACATCCCAAGAGTACCACCTAATGTCGAACATGGACAACATCAACCATACCTCATGAATATACCATATAGTACCAAACTAGGACATAATCAATAATACCTTAAGAATGTACCATATAGTATGGAATATTTGCAAGATCAATTTACACAATGCCTTTTAAATAAAAAAGATGAAAACCTACTGAGATTATTAGAGACTGGTGCTAGATTTCTAGATGGATTTTCAATGGATAACTTATGTTATTTGGTTATATCTCCTTAGGATACACCCCTTGAACTACCATACAATCAAGATAACTCTAGCCAAAGTCAAACTCTTGCACTAGCCTCTAATAAGGACTTCATGACATTTAGTAAAGGAAATGGTTAACTCATTAACCCATATACACAAATACAATTCATCACCTCCTAAATACATCAGATAGTTATCTCTTGGATATGTTAGGACTTGTTCCAAAGTATTAACATTAGGTTAGATTTTTTGTAGGTTAATTAATATTATTGTAAATGGGGCATGCATATTTTAGTAAAAACACCCCCATAAAATAAACTTAGTTTAATTTTAGGTAGTTTTCATGTTTTATATTTATTAATTAGAACTACCTTATGGGTTGTTTTCCCATAAATAGTTGGTTATAGGTTAGTCGTTTTTACCGGTCATTGGTAAAAACTATAGAAATCAATGTTTGCAATGTAAAAATGTTAATGGAGTAAAGGCACCCTTATGTACTTGATTTTTTTTAATATTAATAAAAGACTTGTGCACTCACACTAAGCAGGGACAAGGTTCAACCTATTTGGTTCAAGGAGTTATCAGTGGTATCAGAGCATGGTAATTTTGGGAGCTTGGTGAATTTGAAAGGAGCAAGGTGAAAAGTCAAATTCATGTGATTTCATTGGCATGAAATAAGGTATGCCATATAGTAAAAAATTTATTGGTTTAAATGTTTGAAAAATTATTAAATTATTTTAATTTTTCAAATATTTTTTTTACATTTAAACCTATGTTTTTCATATACCCCCATCTGGTTTTTTTAATCATTCATACTCCATTAAAATTGTGTTTAAACCTCCTCATCTCACATAAAAATGATTTTTTTAGCATTTAAATGTTATTAAATTCATTATTGTTTGCAAAAATCAAACTTGTACGGCCTGTTTCCTGTTGAAAACCTTTGTAATTTCCATTCATGGTTGCCTTTGTTATTTCAATTCATTCTCAAGCCTCTTAAAAGCTAAAACACCTGCCAATCTTGATCAAATGGTATTAAACCCCTATTTTTTGCATTCAAAATAAAAATCTAGAATTTTTTTGGAGTTGTACGGCCTATTGTATAGCCTTCCAATGCCCTGAGTTCATTTTGAATCCATTCCCTGTAAAACATACCTTGAAAATCTACCAAAACTCAGTTAAAATCCATTTTATCATGCCTGTATAGATTTTTATGACTTGTAGGAGAGAGAATAGGTAAAGAGAAGATTACCAGGAGCAACCATGGCATCCCAGGCAAACATGGCGCTGCAATAAAACTTTTTTGGATATGAAAATTTATGTTTTGGGTTCCACGGGAGGAAGCTTGCTTGAGAAGGCTAAAAAAGGGAAAATTTTGAATTTATTTACACACATGTAATTTTTTTTTTATTTCCCTCATACACAAATTCTAGAATAAGTAGAAATTTCTAAGTGTAATATTCTGAAAATGCTCTTAGAGCAATTGGTTAAGCTTATTTTGTAAGAAGTTTGCAAAGGAGGAGGTCAAGGGTTCAAATCCCTTCTTTTTGGAGAAAGTTATTTTTTACTTTAGAATATACTTTTTATAAAAGGAATATTCCTTTTTAAATCAGCTTTTTGTATGTCTTGAAAATTGTAAAACACATACTTATTGTATTGTGTTATTTTAAAAATCGAAAAAGGGGGAATTCAATCATATTTCTTTTACATTGTTGTGGTGAGATAAGGGTGTAATTGGTGGAATAAGGTTGTAATTTGGTGAAATAAGGGTGTAATAATTGATTTTTGGTGAGGTTAAGTGCAAAACCCATCAAAAATACTTATTTTTCTTTTGTGCTCTATGCGGAGGTTAAGTGCAAAACCCCGTAGAAGCAGTGTCTTATGCAGTGAGTGTGATATTTGTTTCATCTCTCTTGCATTTTTTCACACTTTTTTCTACTGCACTTACTTTCATTTAAAAATTCCAAAAATTCAAAATTTGCTTTCAGATGGTGATAGATTAACAATTTCCAATTATTCAAATTGGAAACTATTGATGGAGGCTTCACTAGTTTTTAATGAGTTATGGGATATTGTTAAGAATGAAAATCCCACATTGCCAATAGAGCAGGCTAAATTAGACATATTCAATTTGCATGATTCTAAGGCCTTATCTCTCATTAAATATTGTTGTACTTGTGATACTTATGTTCATATTGAAAATTCTCCTCATAGTTATACTGCATGGAAAACATTATCGAATTAGTATGATAATAAACCTAAGCATAGGAAGATAGATATTCATATGCAGTTATTTACTTTGTCATTAGATGAAGATGGGGATATGGGAGAATATATGTCTAAGTTGAAAAATATCACTACTAAGTACACTAAGGCTGGTTTTGGAAAACTAAATGATGACCTCATAGTTACTACTACTTTGAAAGGACTACCAGGGTCCTATAGGAATTTTGTTGAAATGTTGCATGTCTCTAACAAGATCACAGGCATCACATTTGATAAGTTGGCTGAGTTGCTCATCCAACATGACCTCTCCCTACCCAATAAATCCAAGAAAACTGAAGAATCCCATGTTTTAGAGTCAAAGCCTAGTTCATCTTCATCTAGGCATCAAAACAATAGAGGAAACAGTTATAGAGGGGGTTGAAGTTATAGAGGAGGTAGATATCAAAATAGAGGTAGGGGTCATTCAAATAATCAACAATCTAACCAATCACATTCACATGAAACAAGTGATTGAGGACATGGTCACAACTCATATAGGGGTAGAGGTCGAGGTAGATCAAACATTCAGTGTCATAGATGGGGAAAAATTTGTCACATTGCCTCACAATGTAGGATTTCTTTTGATAAAATTTAGAGACCACAAAAAGTGACTAAGTCTAACTCTGCTCAGTATGTTGATCATGACTATGATGAATCTAGTAATGTTGCCCATGAATCTACATTCACTACTTTGGGGCACATTGATTATATTGAATATGAGGCTAGAGATGAGCTCACAGATGTATGGGTTTTAGACACATGAGCAACCAAACACATGACATTTAGGAGAGATTTCTTTTGGTCTTTTAAGGAAACCTCTCTCTCTCTAGTTGCCTTAGCAGATAAGTCTATGCATACACCACTACGACTTGGATCTATTCAAATTATTCTTCCTAATGGGTCTATAAAATACTTGGAGGATGTTTGGTATGTTCCCACATTGAAGAAACACTTACTTTCTTTGGTAACTATTCGAAATAAAGGATATCAAATAGTGCTTGAAAATGGGCTCATTTACATCAATTCAATCAAGGATGATTATAAAACAATGTATACATGATATGAAGATGGAAACTTGGTTAGATTGCATTGTAAGGTGCTTCTTCCCAATATAGAACTTGCAGCAGTTGTTGACACATGTACAGGTCCTATGTCTACACAGCGGTTATGGCATCTCTACTATGGACATTTGAATATCCACTCTTTAGTGTATTTGCAGAGATATGGTATGGTGAATGGGTTGCCCACTTTTCGCAAAGATAGTATTCTTTGTGAGTCATGTGTTTTGGGCAAACAAAATCGGGAAAATTTTCTTAAATAGTCATCTTGGAGAGCTAACATATGTTTACAGTTAGTTCATAGTGATGTATGTGACATGAAAAAGTCATCCATTGGTGGGTGTAGATACTTTGACTTGTTTATTGATGACTTTTCTAGGATGGCTTGAGTATTCTTTATGAAAAACAAATCTGAAGTTTTTGTTAAGTTTGTTGATTGGTTACACTTAGTCGAAAAAGAAACAGGGTCACATTTGGCCACTCTTCATTCAAATAATGGAGGTGAGTATACCTCAAATGAATTTTTAGATTATTGTTGAGAACATAGAATTCATCAACAATATAGTAATGCTTATACTCCACAACAAAATGGTGTATATGAATGAATGAATAGAACTTTAGAGGGCATAGCACATGCCATGTTGCACTATAAACAACTTGATGATAGTTTTTGGGCAGAAGCCATTGGTACTGCAGTGTATTTGAGAAACAAGTCCCCCATAGTTGACTTTTGGGACAAACTCCATATGAGGCATGGTATGGATTTAAACCAAAATTTAAACACTTGAAAGTGTTTGGATGTCTTTGTTTTGCTTTGGTTCCTATTAAACACAAAACTAAGTTGGAACCACGAAGTTGAAAGTGCATCTTTCTTGGTTATTCTAAAGATAAAAAGGGGTTTCATTTGCTTACACAGGATTCAGGGAAATTCATAGTGAGTCGAGATGTAATATTTGATGAGTTTGGGACTATGAACACTGCAGAGATTGATTCTCAACTTGATAGATTAGAGAGGAAAAATACAAAAAGAGATAAGGGTTCGAATAATGGGGATAACTCTTCAAAGTTATGGTATGAGACTCAAATTCCTTCACTTTCCTCTCCATCTACAAGTTCACAGGTTGATGACTTAGAAATTGTTGAAAATTATCTGAGTCCCCCTTCGAATGATACACATAATGAGAATTTTGGAGTCCCTGATTTGAATAATTTGACTAAGTATCCAAAATGGGCTCAAAGTACTTTTTCTGACTTGACTGTAAATGAAGTTGGTTTAATTGCACCTAGGAATTACTGAAAATAGGTAAATTATGCTATGGTTGTTACTACTTCTTCCTCTAAGCCATCCACTTTTGAGGAGGCATCTACTGAACATGTTTGGCAACAGGGAATTAAAAATGAGTATGATGCAATTCTTAGCAATAATACATGGGTTTTAGTTGATCCTCCTCCACATGTTAAACCCATCAGATGTAAATTGGTTTATAGGACTAAGTATAAATCAGATGGCTCCATTGATAAACATAAGGCATGACTTGTTGCAAAAGGATATGCGCAATAAGAAGGTATTGACTATGAGGAAACATTTGCACCAACTGCCAAATGGCACACTATTTGTATGGTACTTGCATTAGCATCACAAAATAGTTGGAAATTACATCAATTAGATGTTAAAAGTGCCTTTTTAAATGGTGATTTATAGGAAGAAGTCTATATGAAATAATCTCAGGGTTTTGAATAGGTGGGTGCTGAACACAAAGTATGTAAATTGATAAAAGTTTTGTATGGACTCAAATAGGCACTCATGGCTTGGTATGATAAAATGGATTCATACTTGAAATCCATTGGTTTTCATCACAGTGAATCTGATGATACTCTCTATTTTCGAGTGTAAGGTAAGAAAATGGTGATACTTGTTCTCTATGTCGATGACTTATTTATCACAGGTAATGATGAAAACCATAACAAGTCTATGAAGAAGGAATTAAAAGATGGGTTTGAGATGACAGATCTTGGACTTCTTCACTACTATCTAGGCATAGAGGTAACTCAGAAAGAGCATAGTATTTTCATTTCACAAACTAAGTATATTTTTGAGTTATTAGAGAGTTTTGGCATGAGTGATTGCAAACCTACCCTCACTCCCATGTAAATTAACTTGAAATTGTCTAAGGATGATAGCAGTGCCTTTTTTGATGGTACCACATGTAGACAATTGGTGGGAGGTTTGATATACTTGACGACTACCAGGCCCGATATTTCATTTTTAGTTGGAATTTTGTCTAGGTTTATGCATGAGCCTAGAGAAATTCATTGGCATGCAGCAAAATGAGTACCTTGTTACCTTCAAGGAATGAAAACATATGGCATTGAAAACCACTGCAACCAGAACTTCAAACTTGTTAGATATTGTGATGCAGATTTTGGCAGATGTGTGGATGATAAAGTGTCAACCATAGGATACACTATGCATATGGGTTTAGCTGCCATTGCTTGGTGTTGTAAGAATCAGAATATAGTGGCAAATTCATCAGTAAAATTAGAGTATATTGTAGCATGGGATGTTTCCATAGAAATTGTTTACCTTCATCGTATTCTTGAAGATCTTCAGGTTTCTCAGTTTGCTCCTACATAGTTATACATTGATAATCAGAGTGTAATCAAGATGTCCAATAATCTAGTGTTTCATGCCAAAACAAAACATATGGATGTCAAATACCATTATTTGTGAATGCTAGTGGCAAAGAAAGCTCTTGATCCAATATATTGCCCAACTGCCGATCAAATAGTTGATATCTTCACAAAACCCCTTGATAGAATCAAATTTGAAAAATTCAAAAAAATGCTTGGTATGTGTCCAAAGACCTGACTTTGGATCATAGGGGGGTTTGTTAGGACTTGTTCCAAAGTCTTAACATTAGGTTAGATTTTTGGTAGGTTAATTAATATTATTGTAAATGGGGCATGCATATTTTAGTAAAGACACCCCCATAAAATAAACTTAGTTTAATTTTAGGTAGTTTTCATGTTTTATATTTATTAATTAGAACTACCTTACGAGTTGTTTTCTCGTAAATAGTTGGTTATAGGTTAGTGGTTTTTACCGGTCATTGGTAAAAACTATATAAATCAATGTTTGCAATGTAAAAGCATTAACAGAGTAAAGGCACCCTTGTGTACTTGATTTTTTTTAATATTAATAAAATACGTGTGCACTCGCACTAAGCGGGGATAAGGTTCAATTTATTTGGTTCAAGGAGTTATCAGGATACTTCAGTGAACTCCATATCTACTCTAAATATTTAAAATTTTCTAATTATATAGCTAAATCCACCAACTGAACAACAAATAGATTTACTAGTCCATTCTACACTTTTGATCCATTTTATAGTAACACATTAGTTGAGGGTTTGTTTATCACTCGTATATATGATAGTGATCCAATAGATAATCCTGACCTAGATCCACCAATGGATTATTCCCTATATGTGGTTGATAACTCTCAACTATTGTATTTCAACCCACATAAAGTGTCATCCAAATTTCAACAAAGCATTCTCTAAAATTCCCAACAAGTTCTTTATCCTAACATTACAAACACTTCACAAAAATAGGTTGCAAACACACCTAATTCACAATAGAAAATTTCCAATACCCTTCCATAACTAGCCATTTCTCCAATAAAATATAAGCCTTGACTAATCCTCCACTTCAATAAGTGGCTACCAATCCTCCAATAGAACAAATGGTAACCAATCTTCCACCTTAATAAGTGGTGACCAATATTATACCATAAAAAGTGGTGATGAATCCCTAACATCTGATGACTAATCAGCAATGTGCTTTTATTAGTCAACCACTTACCACTTCTAGTCAACAATATGCTTCTTCAAGCCAATAATGTGTTCTTTCTGGACACCTTCCACCTAATTAGTAACAAGTTCATTTTGTGTAATAGGTTCCTAAAAATCAATAATAAGTTAATTTGCATTCCCAAAAATTACCATTTAATCCCCAACAAAACATTCCTCCATTCAAACCATAGTTTCCTCCAAATTAGCATCACACTTAGCAACAAGTGCCCTATCAACAATATAACCCCAATGAAAGGTTGAAAATTCCTAGTAAAACAAATAGAGTACATATTACCTAATACCCCATACCAACACTTTATTTGAGTCAAGGTAATCCACCTTTTAATGCCCAACAACATGTACCCATTACCTCTCAATCCATCCCCACATTTTAGGACTTGTAAGAAGTGAAAGATGTAGTTTTTGCAATCCAAGTAGGGAATCAAGGTAAGAAGCTCAAATTGGATGAAATATGACCCTATCCTTTGGATATGAGATATCTTTAAATACATTTTTCACATAATTTTGAAATGCCTACATTTTAAAAGTATAAGGGAAAGGGTTATCCAAATGAACATTTAAAGGATTTCTTCATTACTTTTAAAGAGATGGCCTATAGTAGAGTGTATTTGCTTTGCTTATGACAAGTTTGGTACAGATCTATGCAGGATTAAGTAAATGGCATTAATAAATGATTGATTAAAACATAGGTGGATTTCAAAAACACTGTCACACTACATATTATTTATGCACATAATAATATATTTCACTTAAACATTTCATGAGATTACATATATATAGGAATTATATTCCTATATTCTCTCCCTTGTTTTTCTCTCACACATGAATCCCACTAAATAAGAAAACCTATTATGATATATTTTTATAACAAATAATAATATATCTAAACCACAATATTATATTACCATATTAACCATATGGTTATAAACAACCAGTAACTAATATCTACCTATTGGTAAATCAACCTTACGATTTACCATTTATGATCTAGTAAATACCAATTTTCGCCTAATGTGAAAATTATTCCCAACATTCCCCCCCCCCAATGTTTTTACATGGTACAATATATCTCTATTTTTTATTATAGCGTGTTCCACCTTTGTGTGCTCATGATCTACATACATGTGTCATCGTACATCTCTTCATACTCATCTATAATTGGTTTTCTAGGTTAACCAATAACCTTCCAAAATGGTTTTCTCAAGTTCACCAATAACCTTACAAACTAGTTTTCTCAAGTTCACCATTAACCTTACATAATGGTTTTCTCAGGTTCACCATTAACCTTACAACATGGTTTTCATAGGTTTACCACTAACATTTCATTATGATTACTACAATGATTTTTAGATCAACATTTTCCAATGTAAATACAAAAAAAAAATTACATGGGAATATCACACATAAGTGAACAAGTACAACTATTCTTATTTTTCACACATACTAAAAAATAAATGTAACTACCACACAAAATGAAAAATTGAAAATATCACACCACACTAAGTCACCACATCATTGTACAGCCCCATCATTGGTGACTGATGAGAAGTCACTAAAAAACCTCCTTCCTCTATGTATCCTCCAGCCTCTAGTGTCAGATATTGCTTACTCAACTGATAAGGATTTATTCTTTAGGTGCTAGATGTACTACTTTGCTATCAAATGTCAATATTTTATTAGTTTAGTATTTTGTGGTTTGATGTCTGCTTCGTATCTTGCTTCAAAATTATTTCAAATTTTGATGTCCTAGTTTTTCATATTGTGTATGTCGGTTTCCACAGATAATACATCTATAAGCCAATTTTATTTTTATTTTTACAATATTTTGATAATGACTCATTTTTGACATTAACCTAATTCACCTAAATGATAGGACTCAATAATAATATTTATTATTTGATAAAGATGAGACTATTTTATAATATACAAGACTCATAAAATAATGACTCTAATACTGAACAATACTCTTGATGACTCCTTTGATAGACATTAACTAAAATAACACTATCAATTTTTAATATAGCATAAATCTAATATTAAAATATTTGACAAATTAAAAAATAATTTAAACCTATAATTGACACATGACTAATTATATATTATTTTGATATTTTAGACAAAATACCAAATATCAACAAATGACTTTTTGACTTTTACCTAACTATAAAATCTCTTAAAGTAAAGACAAACTTAATACATATGTCTACTCTAAAAAGGTTTTGAATAAAAAAAATCAAATGAAATGGCATGATGGACTTCATATATTTTTGACACAAAATAAATTTTATAAAAACTTCTTACCTCTAAACCAAAATGGCATGATTAAATAAATAAATAAATAATCACTATCAAATGACATTAACAATTACAGGACAAACTATTATTATGAAATCATGGCACCTTTTCTAGGAGTTGTTGAAACTAGATATTTAGAAGATATTATGCCTAAAATAGCTATGCAAAAATGTTTTGACTATTGAAAATTTTGAGCTAAGTACCAAGGCTGATAGCTCAATGGGGACGGTAGAGATAGCATGCCAATCTACTAATTTAATAAAGAATAATAATAGTCCATTTTGCTCTTACTTTATCTTGAAATAAATGTGAGTTGGTGGGAGTTACATAGTTGGTGAACTAAAATGTGCATGCATTTAATCTGCCACATAGAGTACAGTGGGTGCCATGTATTTTGGAAACATAAATCCACACAATAGTCCTTTGATCCAAGTAGATCATCAAGAATAAAAGATAACTCAAGCAGAATATATTTGGTGGTTGTGCACTATAATAATAGATTTTATTTGGCCAACAAGAAAGATGTAGGATGCCTTATACAATACATATATTCCAATGTGGCAGCAATGGTCTATGTAATATGCAATGAATGAACTGATCCTTTCACGTTTAAATCTATCTCCATGTTTATTTTCCATGAGAACCAAACAAAATAAATAATCACTCTTCTAATATTTTAACAAATCAATAGCATCTATCTTATAAATTGTTATGTACTCACAACTTTGGCATTCACAAGGACAAAGCTCAAAACTATTGCCCCTCACAAATTTTCAAAATTCCATCACAAACAGGAATTAGCACTGCTCTGATCCAAATGATGAGTTTGGTATAGATCTATGTAGGATTAAGCAAATTTCATTAATAATTTATTGAGCCAAACACAAGTGGATTTCAACAACACTATCACACTACATATTATTTCTACACACAATAATATGTTTCTCTCTGACTAATCTAAATTATAAAACATTCTATGAGATTACATATATATAGGAATTATATTCTTATATTCTCTCCCTTGTTTTTATCTCACACCCAAGTCTCACTAAATAAGCAAACTTATTATGATATATTGTTATAAAAAATAACAATATATCTAAACCACAATATTATATTACCATATTAACCATACAGTTATAAACAACTAGTAACTAATATCTACCTTTCGGTAAATCAACCTTACTATTTACCATATGGTAAATACCAATTTTCACCTAATGTGAAAACTATTCCCAACAACTTATTTCCTCACAATTTAGCTGGGGAAACCTTAGAGTGGTTTCTCCATCTACCCAAAAACATCGTTGATAATTTTGATGAATTTTCTTAAAATGTTTTGCAACACTTCTATAATTTTTAACATGGGGTAACTATGGTGTACTTATGTCATGCCAAACAAAGAGGAGGAGAGAATTTTTTGGTTATTTTCAATGGTGACATGCATTAGCCAGTCAATTCCCACATAAACTCATAGAAAAGTAGTTGGAAACAATCTTCACTACCAACCTACATATAGACATAGCCTATAATATCACAATCCATTATGCAAATTCATTTAAATATATTTTTATCAAAATGATACAAATTGAGAAATCCCTCGTTGATAAATGGATAATCAAAATATAGTCTCAAAACCAAAATCAAAGCAAAATTTAGATGCAAGATCTTGTGCAAGCTTAAGCAAGTACATCTAAAAAAATCCTAAATATTTCAATAGGAATAAAAATGTTTTAGGTGATGGGGTAAAAAAGTCTAGATACGTGCAAATGGTGCAACCATTGTCTACCCAAGTAACCCCACCTACTCAGCCACTTACTTTGTAGAAATCATCTCCAAGAATAAGTCAATATCAAAATAGATTTTCAATGACCTTGGTGATCCTATCAAGGTATTCTTCTAAACTATGGTTACAACAATATGATTGTTTGGCTAGTTTTGAAACCCTTTCCTAAAGGCTAACCAAAACTTAATTGGTACAAGGAGAATGAGTTATGTGATTACCATCAATTTAAAGTTCATTCCATTCATAGATGTGTGCATCTTAGACATTTTATTCATGATCTAATGGATAATGGTGAGATGGAGTTAGACAATGTTAATTCAACATCTATTTAAAATTTGGGTATTTACCAAAACCCTTTTCTATAGCAAAACTTTAACAACCAAATTTAGAATCAGTGTCTAATCAATAATTAGAACTGAAACTAGCTTCCCAATAATCAAAATCAAGGGTTGAATCAATAGTAACATCAAACTAATTAAAATCAAATTCAAGACACCCATTCTAACCAAGATAGCTATAATAATGTCCCATATGATTATAATAATGTTTTATATTGCATTACTAGTGGTCATATAGCCATTATCAAAATTAATCCTAAACCAATAACCAATAATACCCAACATTAACCACCTTCCATTTTAGGACCTCCACCACCATATGCTAATAATACTCATTTGGCTCAAAATGACATTAATGCTCATCAACACCCAAGAATTACCATTTCAGGTTCTTATTTTCATTCTTATAATTATAGTAACCTCCCTTCAATTCAATGTTGTGCAATCACAACTTGACATTTCAAGGTCCCACACAATCTCCTCTCAATAACCCCATTCAATATCCTTTGCATAAAAATACCAATCCAACTATTTATACTAATGAAAATCCATATGATCTTGTACAATAATTACACAAAACATTGTCATAAATTTCTTTATTAGATCTTTTAAGTTCATCTGATGTTCACAAGAACATATTGTATGGGATTTGAGCCAATCCAAATCTCATATGACATTGCTCTAGATAAATTAGAAGTGATTTTAGGTCATTTAACTCTAGAACAACAACTTATCTTTGACCAAAGTGATATGTCATCTCTTGATCCTCTCCATAATAATCCACTTTATATATAAATAGTCATTTCTAGACATAAGATCAAGTGTGTCCTCATAGACAATGGTTCATGTTTAAATATTGTATCTTTGAGATCGGTTAAGCATTTGGGGTACACTATAGTGGATATTTAACCACACATTATTACCATTAATTCATATGACAATAAGGAGATGGAATCACAAGGCACCATTTACTTGTTTATTATTTTTTTATCTCTAACCCATCATACCCTTTACCATGTTCTTGACCTAAAGCTATCATACAACTTACTTCTTGGGAAATCTTGGATATATGAATTATGATAGTACCTTCCACTCGGCATTAGTGCATTAAATTTTTATAGGATCTATGGCATGGCTCTTGGTATCAACGTGTCAAATTATAAACCAAAGCTTTGATACCACTTGTTAGGAAACTAAGACATAATCTTAAACATGTGCAAGATTTAATTTTAGAAATAAAACAAGATACAAAAAACATAAGATAGGAGAGAACACATTACACAAAATATACATGAAAAACCTAATAAACTAGTAAGGGAAAAACCATGGGGCAAAGGTAGCATCCAAACTTAAATTCCATCAGCAAAACTCTTTCTACAATAAGCATCCTCTCAGTAACTCCTTTCTAGTGCTTACAATCACTCAGGTGAACCAAGCCTTATATGATCTAACCTCCAAACTACAACATGCAACTCCATACAATGTTAACACCATAAAATCCAAGGTGAGATCGAAGCATCAACATCCATCTCCATGAGCTAAGATAACAAGCCTCCAAGCTCTATTTATTCATCCAAGTAAGCCAAGTTAACATAGCCTTCCAAGCTTTAGCCTCTAACCTCAAGGAACTCCATGCTTCGAAAAACTAGGTAAGCCATGCTCTCATCTAAACCTTACAAGATCTAACCACCTAATCATGAATGATGCTTACAACCCAAGAATCTAGGTGATCTAAGCTTATAATCCTTTCAAGCTCTAACCCTATACAACATGTAAGCCCAAGGCTTGCATGGATCCTCAAAGGGAATCCATAAGAATTACAAATGGATTACAAAATACAAAGGAGAACATAATGCTTTAGCATTTTACAATGAAGAGAGAGAAGATAGAGAGGGAGAGATAACTTTATGTCTACCCTAAAAAAATTTCATCTTAATGTGGTGCTAGTGTCCAGTTGATAGGATTTTGGGCTTTAAGGGCCAGGATCTGGGAATATAGGTTTGAGAGTGTGTTTTAGCTGACTAGAGATGTTTGTGGTTTGCATAATGGATGGAAAAGTGTGATAAATGATCTAGAATAGGTCTAGGGATAAGCTAGGAATAGGTTGTCTCAAGAAACACTCTTAGAATTCGAATACCACTTTTAGTTGATTACATTTTCTCCCACTTTATGATAAAAATGTATCAAATTAAAATGACTAGTATAAAGGAAAAATAAGACTACATGGACTTACCTAGGAATTGAAGCCCATGTAGATGAGTCTAATTATGTGAATTTGGGTCTACATGTGTAAAGCATGATCTAAAGCATGACCTATAATTAAATGTGCATAAATTACTCTTTGCTTAATAAATATCAAAAGTAAAATACTATGATGAATAAAGTATCTGAGTAAAGAGATGGGAAAGAGGAAAGTAACAAATACATCTTATTGGTTAAGAGAACCAATGCATGAACCTAGTGAAAAACTATGTGTGTGAGTGTACACAGTGATCAAATCATTGGATAGCTTGGACTAAGTTGAGATCTTGCTCAATCCTCATATGTGGGTGGCTCAATAACTCAATCTGGTTTTGACTCCATCATTTCCCACCCCTACTTAGTAGATGATGACATGTGAATAACTTGGATTAGACTGTAAGTATGTCTAACCCTCTCATGTGGGTGGATCAATAACTTAAGTAGGTTATGACTGCATCATTATACACCCATGTGTAGTATATGCATCTAAAACTAAATTGTAAAAAGTGTTGAAAATGTCTAATTGGATATGTTAGCTCCGTAACCACTCAAGTACATTAGGTGGCTCTCAACCACTTGGGAATGCCAACCACTACAAATACAGTAAGGCATGAAACTCATGATAACCTAGAATCTGATAGCAAGTGTATATAGAATAGATAATGACATGGAAATTGGCATTCCATCTAATCAACCTGTGTGTAATTGAGTATATGGAAATTATGTGTCGCACTCATGCCCCCACTTTGATATCTAAGTATATTGATTATGAGATGAGTATTTAATAACTATATATGTGTATATGAACTAAATGTGAGAGTGATCATGCCATGTATGATGCTCTTAATCTAAACAACTGGTATGAATCTAAGCTAAAATGAGTGTAACTGAGCAAAATTTGAACATAACTATCAAACATGTAGTTATGTTTGTGCAAACTTGTACTATTATTGGTGTACTATTATGGTTAATATGAACTACCCTAAAGCTAGGGTTATTAGATATTAGTTTCATGTAGAGGCCAATAGTACCATGCGGTGCTATTATCTCAATATGGGCATTAATGTTTGTTTAGTTTAAAATCTGAGTCTCTGAACTACTTTCTACGTCCTTATTTTTTTCATATCTTGTCTCAGATTTCTTAAAACTAATCTTGTCTGTTGAAAATGATCTATGAATAGCAATGTAGGAGCCTGATCTTTATGACAAACACTTATGAATTCCCCCTTTTTTGAGGGTAGTTGTTGACCTATGTAATAATTATCCTAAAAAATATCTCTAGAAAATGTGTTAGCCAGAGCATATATGATAATTGCATGATAATACATTACAATGTGCAAACATAACATCATAATGTAAAAAAAACTGAGTACAAGTATGTAGTCTAAGATGTATGTTGTATATAGGATTACACAAGTGTGTCTAGATAGATGTAATCAAAGTGTATAACATCAAATTTGAGTAACTAACTAGGGGGATGGGGCATGATATCCATCACGGCACCCAAGTACGAAGTTATATGCATAATGTCCCTCATGGCATCAAGAACTGGTGTGTGTAACAGGATAATTATCATGATGATGACACATATCAGAAAGCATACATACAAAACACATGAGGCATATAATATAGGGAAAGGGGATATAATATAAGGTACATGGGCATATGTCACTACATATAAGAAAGAAGACATATAATGACATGTTCAAATGTCCACATACACAAACAATAAGAAGGTTGGCTTAGATCCACATAGAAGGACATGTTCAAATGTTGCATACACAATTAAGAAAAAAAAACAAGGGACATGGGCACATGTTCAAGGCATACATGAATATAACTAGTGTAGAGCCAAAGAATAATGAACTATTCAAATGTCATTGAATAGAATAAGCATAGGAAAACATAATAAATTCTAAACTAGGAAAGATAGAAATGAAAGTATGTATGAATGTAGTACAAATCTATGTAAATGATAGGATGTACATATACTGAGTCTAACTAGTGATAGTTGGTAAAAAAAAAATGATTATGAGTAGAAATGATCAATATCAAGATATAATGAAGCTAAAATTGGAATTTATAGAATGTATGGATAGAACCTAGTAATAAAAACTATGTATGAGATGCCCTCGAGTGGGCAAATGTATCAAATGAATAAACCTAGATTGGTTTATATGACCCCAACGGGTAGATGATAGTGATTATTGATCATTGTAGTGGACTTTAGTCCTATATGTAATCTACAAGCACTCAAAAAGAACAAGTGAAGTATGCATGTTGATAAAACTGACTATACTAATATAGATAACATATGTAGTGTCTAGCAGATATAATAAATGTAAACATAAAAATGTATACAATCTATAAATATTATAATTTTTGAATAAAATTTGAATGTTTTTGTGTTTTGACATGTTATATTATTTTTGTATTTTTTAGATAATAGATATGTATAAGAGAATTAAAATAAACTATGTATAAGGAGAAAGAGAAAAGAAAGTATGTACAAGAGGGTAGGAACCATACTAACTGATGAGTCTCATGGGAGACTCACCATCACTATAACTAGTGTCAAATAATGGAAATATGATTGTGCATGCTATGTGAAAGGGTAACTGTGATATCATAATCTGTTGTGCTAGGTAATCTATTTTTGTATCTACTTATTGAGTGATTTATGAATCTGTAGCACTAATTATGATGCCCTATAAAATGTAAGGGTCTTAACAACCCATATAGTAGAGGAAGATATAGGTGATGTAGGTTCTCTATGATGAGAACCTTGAGAACCCAATAATATTGATTATGGCATCTGTGACATATCTCTGATGTGTGGTTCTCTATAATAATGGTCTTCATGGGAGAGTATGTGTACATGTTGATACCATAGGAGTAGACCTTGCATGTACTAGTGGCTCTATTGAACTATGTGATGTATACATAGGAACTATACTTTAATTTATAACTAATAACTATGCAATATCTAGTAATGGTGCTAGTTTTAACCGATGACTGTGTTGAAACTGTAATTGGTAACTTCACTAGAACTACTTATGGGATAGGTAGAGGATACTCATATGGGAGACCCTCAACTTTTACCACCTAATTTTCATGTATGTACATCAATCATCTATGTACTATAGATGGGATGGCTTAGAGCTACCGTAACCATGGCCTACCCAATAGCATATCAAACATGCCTTCACTAGGTACTACTAGGAACTGAGAGGTTATATGTGCTAGTCCAACCTATAATGTAAGCATAATTTCCCTGATGGAGCTCTAAATGTGACCATTGAAATCATTTATGACTATTTTTATGGAACATATCCTACTTTGAGTACCCCAAATTTTGTAAAAGTGTCATAGTGCACATGCTTATGCTGGACCTGTTGTCAACCATAACACTTTGGATAGGATGATGATCTATGCATGCTCATATAAAAAGTGCATGTAAATATGTATCATCATCGATAATATCTTATTCTGATAATGTGATGAGTAGTCTAGGTGGCACTATAGTATGTTACATTCTAATAATGTTGTGCAATGGATGTGCCTCCTCTGTAATAGTATGATATGAATCTAGTGGTGGATGTGCCTGATATATGTAGTGAACCCCTAATGTACCCCCTACCTCATTCATTTTGTGCTTTGGGAATGGATCTGAGAATATCTTTAGTGCCTTAGATTTTTTTTGTGTTTTTGGTGCCTTTGTGGGTGTACCCACATTATAAATTTAGCCTCAACCAGATCTTGTATCTTATGTTTTAGGCTTATACATCTAATTTTTGTATGGTTTGGTGCCCTATGGTACTCATAAAATACATTAGAATCATATTTATTTCGAAGAGGCCATGTCTTATCAACCTATTTAATGAGAGGGACAGATATGACATTGCATTCCAAGAGCTATTGTAAAACCCGTGTTAGTGACTTTGGAAGATTAGTGAAGACTCGGTGTTGAGGAGTATATAAAACCAATCTAAGAAATGGCTCAGAAGTTACGTTGACTATGGCCTTTGATCACTCTTGTTCTTAGTGGTCCTTACCTTGTATGGAGGTTTATTTGAAATTTTAATATTTGATTTGAATCTATTGATATATTTGAGTTTTCCTATTGATAGGAGCTTAACCTCTCTTTCTTTGACTATGTGGCACAAATATGTAAATGTAGGAAACTTATTGACTAAGATAGCTTTGTTTAATTTTGGTATGAGACTTTATATAAATATGTCTTGAATCTCTTTATCTTCCATGGGGCTATTCAATTTGTCTAATATAGTCTTTTATTGTAAAATATAATTTTTGACAAGCTCATTCAACATTTATTTTAATTGTGCCACTTGTGCATATGATATTTTGTCACTGATGTTTATAGAGAAGTGTGCTAAAAACATATCAACCAAAGGATTGAATTTTTTGATAGAATGATTTAGTAAATCATAAAACCATTTTAGGTCATAATCCTTTAAAATGCATGGAAACAACTTCGTGAGAAGCCAATTATTGGACACATAGTCCAAACATGATGTGTGAAAATATTTGAGATGATGATCTGGATCACCCTTGCCATCATATAATGTAATCTTGGGTATCACAAAATTGGATGGAAAGGGAGTTGCCACTATGTGATGTGCTAAAGGTGCATGTAAGAGAATATTAGAATCCAAGGCATGTGATGGCCTAGTGGTTCCCTTCTCAAGATATAACATCTTGGAATGTAGAGTATGAATATCATGTATAAGTGATTATACATCTAGAGTGTAGGTATTAACCACAAGAGGTGTATTTGTCACTGATCGTTGTTGAATTATAATTTTAGGTTGTGTTAGTTGAGTTGGTTGAGTTGGCCCCACTATAGGTGTAACAACATTATTAACTAAGGGAGTTGAATATTGACCATTGTTTATTTTTTTGGAGTTCTTCCTGAAGAATAGTGGTGAATTCATCTTTTATATCCATATGTTTGGACACAAAATCTTGTAATTATTGCTTATCAGTCTCAACAAATCTATTAGTAAATTCTACCATTGTAGTTTGGAAGGTAGTAAAATAAGTGTTTATATATTTTGAACCTTTGGAGAATGTTAATATAAAATTGATTGCCAAAAATAAATTTGGAAGGAAATCTAATATTTGGAACTAAAATATGAACATAAATATACAAAGGATATAGGGTTAGGGTTTTTTGAATTTTAGAGTTCTTTTGCTAAAATTTAAATTATATTCAAATAAATTAAACCCCAATATGAGATTGATTTAATGAGCTAGGTTATGCCAAAAAATTATAAAAATAGAAGTATGTCACCCTAATTTAGTGCACAAAAAATTGGAGAATGCAAATAAGGGTTTTGAGCAATATTCAAAGTAAGTCAGGTTCACCAAATGATTTAAACTTTTTAGGGATTTACTAGTGTAAATACTATGTTAGATTAAAGGGTTGAACTATCTAAATTAGTGAAATAATATGCAATAAATGACCACTAATTTGTTACAAATTTTTACTTGCTTTGACTTTCTAAAAATAGTAATAAATATGTGAAAAGGAGACTTATCTATAAAATAAATATTGCATAAGATTTGGGTGTTAAAAAATAGGTTATAAATAGGTTTAAGTGTCATCAACAGGGTCCTTGAGTCAGATTCTTCCCTAGACAGTAGTGCCCCACCTGTACAGTAGCTTCATGTGGCTATAGTGTCATAAAAATGGTGCTAGTATCCTCTTTGATGGATTGTTCCTAAATTTTGGGTACACTTACACCTATGTTTCTAGGTTCTATTCTTATGCACATGAAATCTAGAAATTTGTATTATTCCTATAATAGTTTATTTATGTCACAAACTCTAATTCTCCTTGCAAGTATAGCATGAGATAAAAATGTGTGTTCTTTAGTAGGATAGGTTGGACATCCTCAACACCCCTCTATGAATAGAGTTCCCTACATACCAATACTCTGAGGAGGGATCAAGCTTGATTTAGCTCTCCCACGTAGTGATTGGTGCAAGTGTTAGTGAATGCTAGAATGATAGTGGTCTTAAATGCCTTGAGTGTGATTGAGATTGGAAATATTTTAGGTCTAGGCTTAGGGCAGTTGTAGATGGTATTATGTATAAATAAGGTAGATTAGAGAACCTAAATTTTGCTCAACTTGTTTCTTTTTTGAATAAACCTTTTGCATATATTTTCCATCTAGTGGATAGAGGTCTAATAGTCTTGTATTTATAGTGTTTTGTAGCTTGTGTGAATAATACATGTGTTTAGGCTGACTTTAAGATAAGTACACATTAAAAAATATATGTATTTGGGATATTTAGGGCATGGGACATTAGCGCCATGTTGGGGACACTATTGCCATGTGGATCTAGTGTCCTTAATGTGGCACCAGTGTTCAACTAGCAAGTTGTTGGGCACGAGTGGCCAAGATTTGGGAATACAATTTTGAGACTATGTTTTGGTTGACTAAAGATGTTTATGTTCCACATAATGGCTAAAAAAGTGTGATAAAGGTTCTATCATAGGTGTAGGGATAAGCTAGGAATATGTTGTCTCAAACAACACTCTTAGCATTTAAATGCTACTTTTAGGTGATTGCATTTGCCCTCCCTTTATGTTATAAATAAATCAAAGTGAAATGACTAATAGAAAGGAAAAATAAGTGTACCTATACTTACCTAGGAAGTGAAGTCGGTGTAACTGAGTATGAGTATGTGAAGTTGGGTCTACATATGTGAATCATGATCCAAAGCATGAATGTGAATAAATCAATCCTTAAGAAATATCAAAAGAAAAATACTATGTTGAATAAAGTAATTGAGTAAATTTGAGTAAAGATATGGGAAAAAGGAAATGAATGAATACACTTCATTGGGTATGCAAACTAATGTGTGAACTTGGTGACAACCTCTGTGTGTGAGTGTATATAGTGATAAATCATTATATATATTGGACTGAGTTGATAGCATACTCAATCCTCATATGTGGGTGGCTCAAGAATTCAATCAAATTTTGAATCCATCATTACCCAATCTTACTTGGTGGATCATGACATATGAATAACTTTAATTAAATAGTAAGTGTGTCTAACCCTCTCATGTGGGTGGATCAAGCACTCAAGTAGGCTATGAATCCTTCATTTCCCACATACATGTAGTAAATGCATTTAAAAATAAACTACATAAAGTGTTGAAAATGTTTAACTAGGTGTATCTAACTATGTATGTTATCTCTATGGTCACTCGAGTACATTAGGCAGCTCTAGGCCACTCGAGAATGCCAACCACTACATATGTAATAAGGCATGAAAATAGTGATAACCTAGAATATGATATCAAGTGTATACATCATATAGAATGATATGGAGTTTTTCATTCCATCTGATCAACTTGTGTGTAACTAAACATATGGAAACTATGTTCCATGCACATGCCCCCAATCTGATATCTGATTATACTAATTCTAGACTGAGTATGTAATAATTATATTTATGTATATGAAATAAATGTGGGAGTTATCATGTTATGTATTATTCCCCCAATTTGAGCAATTGGTATGAATTTGAGATAAAATGAGTGTGACTGAGCAAAATCTGAACATAATTATCAAACTTGTAGTTGTGTCTTGTATGTTTGTCATTCTTTGTTCACACTATATTCTTTGGCAAGTTAAAAATGGCATATAAAAATTCTTCTACCCCTCATCCACTTGATGCACTCTTTAATTTCTCTCATGATTATAACAATGAATGGGTAATTTTAAGATTATACATTAGAGCATAATAATGACTTCATTTATAATGATGATGATGACTATTGTTATAATGATGGATATGAGGATTACTATGAGCATGAAAATGAAAATTAACATGAGGATATATTAGATACATCATCTTGTCTTTCATTTCACTATTATCTTACTCCTCAAAATCAAACTAACAATATAATGCCAAAATAACCTCTTGTTGGTAGTGCTTTATTACAATGTGATCCTAGTTTTTCAACTAATTTTTCTACTTCATTATTCAAATTAAATCAATATAAGTGCATTACATGAAAACCACTTTTACATTATTCAATTAAAGTAGATACGAAGAATGCATCTTCTTTATCCTTATCAGTTACATTTGAAAAATTAGGTAACAATTATATTACACATTTTATCAAGGCACAAACTAAGGTAGATGAAATTATTTTATCACATTCCTTCACATTCCAAGCTCAATTCAATCATTATTTACAACAAGTTGATAGTTTAAATGTCTCTAAGTCTTCTCCTATATGTCATAATATGCAAAAAAAGAAGACATGGTTATTACTTCTCCTACCCTTGATTCCAAAATTGAAACTAATAATCTTACTTGCACTCCAAAAATAACTAGTAAACAAATGCCTTGCATTAAACCTACATATGATTACACATTGCATAGTATTAAAAAATTCAAATCTTCCCATTATATCTCTCTCTTAATGATCATGTGGATGATACTTCTTCTACTCTTACTTTTAGAAATTAATTAAATTATAATTTTGTTGAACCATGGGATAATGATGATTATTGTGATTATGATGAAGATGACATAAAATCTACGCCTTCTATTTATTATCCTACTTCACCTATCTCGCTTGTTGAACCAAACATTAGGTCACATGTAAAAATAATTACACACACTTATTATTATGTTCATAATTTGTATTTACTTGAGAATAAAGTACCTTTTATTCAACTATCATGTGATACTTCTTCACAACTTAACAATATAAGAGATACTAATGAATCTCCCTTAACACCCCTTACTATAGTAGAACTTATTTATCAAACTAACCTAAATGAGGGTGGTATCTCATTTCCCTCTAACTAGGTCTTATCTATCACACCTCCAAAGGTTATTGAGAGCAAACCAACCCTCTCTAAAACAAATTTCCAATACAATGTATTAATGGCTAAGATAAATAACAAAATTCAAGCATTAAATGAACCACTTGATGACAATCATATACCTTCACAAGTGTTAATTTATTTAATGCATGATGTGGATGATTTACAAAAACAAGTACACCATCCAACTTTGGAGAACAAAGCATACCAATCTCAGGTTGATGCCATTTTTATACATGGCAGCGCTATTCCACATAGAATCTCAACTTCAAGGTTTCCACACAACTTTTAGATACCAGTGTTTCCTATATTTTATGGAGATAGAGATCCATAATTTCACCTTCATTATTATGATAAATCCATGGCCCATATTACAAATAATTTGACTCTACTACAATTATTTACAAAGTCTCTAAATGTGAAAACACTAGATTGGTTCTAGCATAAAATACCTAATGGATATTTACACTCATATGAAGAGATAGAGATAGTTGCATTCATTAAAATACAATATATAATAAGGGACCTCTAGTCACACATGAGAGGTTACATTCATTACATTAGGGTGAGATAGATCTAATACCTAAATACATTTTAAGGTTCAAAGCTTGTTTACATTAGCTTCAATTAACTCACTGGGAAATGCTGTGAATGTAAAAGCCCAATCAAATGGGGCAGATGCGACTCAAGGTTTGAATGAAGTTATTGGCCTTGATAAGGAGGTTTTTACCATAGTCCATCGCCATGGGAGAGGACATGGCCAGAAACACAAAAATCAAGACAGGTCTCTAGAAATGAGCTTTAATCGATTTGAAATGTTGGATAATATGGCCATAGAAGATGGCATTCCACCTGTGGAGGAGGGAGGACCCTCAGAGAGGGAAGAGGATTGTGGCCCCCTCAATGAATCCCAAGACATGGTGATCCAGCAGTGCCAGGAGAGGGTAGATGCGCTGGAGGATGGGAATCTGGTTGAGTTTTCAGAGCGGTAGACCAAGGATTGTAGTTGGGTTGACCTGGTTAAAGACATGGATGGGTCCAGGAAAGATAAGGGAGTGCCAGAAGCATTGGGCTTGATGCAAAGACCATTTAAGAAGGTCTCTTTCTCCACACCTTCTAGACCAGGGCATAGAAAGGACCAGGAGAGAATCAAGCTCGCAGGGGACTTATTAGTAGAGTCAGGAGTGGTCAAAACCTTGGATGAACATTTCACCCAATCCAATAAATGATAGTGATGTCATGGAATGTAAGGGGGTTGCATAGTATCCTCAGACAAAAAAATATGCGAAAGTTAATTTCCAAACACTCTCTGGGTATCTTATGTATCCAGAAGACTAAGCTTTCATTAGATGCCATGTTTCGCTGTTTGCCTAAATTTTGGGCTTTTGGCCAATGTCAGTGCGTAGGTGCACTTGGTAGCGCTGGGGGTCTAGCAATCTGTTGGGATCTGGTGAAGGTCACACCTCTCTAATGGATGGCAAATATCTCAGCATTGTCCATGATTATTTCCTCCCCTGAAATAGGAAAACTGATTTTGGTCACTAATGTGTATGCACCTGGAGATAGCCAAGGACACCTTAAGCTATGGGAACATTTATGTTATGTTCAGAGTTGCTATCCTTACTTGCCATGGATCATTTGTGGAGATTTTAATGTTGTCCTTAGTCTTGAGGAGAAAAGGCATGGGCTAAATCATCTAGACCCTTCGTCTGAGATTCTTAGACATAATATGGATCGGCAGCACCTTTCTGATGTTAAACCCATCAATGGAAGATTCACCTGGAGCAACAGACGCTCAGGTAAGGATGTTATCTCTGAGCGCCTAGATAGATTTTTAGTCTCTTGTTTTTGGCTCTCTAGTGATTTCTCTATTGCTTCTAAAATCTTGGATTGGAGAGGGTCGGATCATTGGCCCATTAAACTCACAACCAATTTCATTGACGGGCCCAAAAAACCTCCCTTTAAATTTCAGCTTATGTGGCTTCAGGATTTGTCCCTTCATACCATCATGGCCCACTGGTGGAGGCAGGGGGTCCTAAGTATGGCACAGCTATGTTTACCTTTACCAAGAAGCTCCAGTATGTCAAAATAAAGTTACAGGTGTGGAACAGGAACAATTTTGGCAATCTTTATACTATGAAGAAGAGAGCACAAGACATGCTGGACAGTACTACCAGACAGATTCTTGAATTTGGAATGACGGATGATCTTCGTAGGGCAGAATTTGTAGCTCTGAATGATCTTAATGAGTGGGAACTTTGGGAAGAAATCTTTTGGAATTAGAAAACCTAGATTGACTGGCTCCAAGAAGGGGATCAGAACACTGCATTCTTCCATAAGTCAGTTCAGGCGAGATGCAACAGGAATTATATAGCGTCTCTTGTGACCTCAAATGGAACTTGTATTTCATCCACTCCTACCATTTCTGAGGAAGAAGTCCATTTTTACTCTGAGCTTCTATCTGATGAGGATCCTATTGCTGAATGGGAGGTAAACATAGTTTTGTCTTGCATACCTTCTTTAATCACGCTAGAAATGAATGATGCCCTTTTGAAACTGATTGCTGAAATAAAAGTGGAAAAAGTTGTGTTTGCCATGCGCAGAGGTAAGGTGCCTGGCCCGGATGGATTCCCAGCTGAATTTTTCCAAGAATTCTGGGATATTATCAGTCAGGACTTAGTGGAAGTTGTGCAGGAGTCCTACCACAACAAAGAGATGCTCAGAGTGATTAATGCAACCTTCCTTGTGCTGATCTCGAAGAAAGAATAGGCAAATCAGATGGATCACTTCCAACCTATTGCACTCTGTAATATGGTTTACAAAATAATCATGAAGCTCATTGTAGAGAGGCTCAAATTTTGGCTTCCTAAGATCATCTTAGAGGAATAGGGAGGCTTCATTGCTGGAAAGCAGATTCTAGATGGAGTGGTGATTGCTTCAGAAGCTATCCATTCTATGAGCTATTCTTAGGAGAGAGCTATGTTTATTAAGCTCGATATGGCTAAGGCTTATGCTATGGTGGACTGGGGATTCATGCAGAAAATCTTTCTAGCTTTTGGATTTAGCTAGGATTGGGTTCATTGGGTTCTAAGTTGTGTCACCATGCTGTCTTACTCTATTCTCATTAACGGGGTGCCTTCTAGACTGTTCGGGGCCTCTAAAGGTCTTCGCTAGGGGGATCCGTTATCTCCCTATCTATTTATTATTTTAGCTGAGGGGCTGGGCTGACTCATAAAATCTTAGACATCGCAGAATTTGATCCAGGGATGGCAGTGGGGCGATGGGATTGCCAAATTAACCCATCTGCAATTTGTGGACGACACCATTCTGGTAGGGAAAGCCCAGATTTAGGAGGCACAAGATTTTTGGAATACTTTAGACACCTATTTATCGGCTTCTGGCTAGAAGTTAAATGAGCACAAATCTTCCATTTTTTTTAATACTCTAGATTCTATCCAGCATAAGATTGCTGCTATATTTAGATTTCAATTGTAGGCCCTTTTGGTGACTTATTTGGGGATTCCCATTGTAGTTGGGAGGCAGCCCAGGCTATTTTGGCAGAACATCCTGGATAAATTGAGGCAGAGAGTCAATCATTGGACTCACTGATGGCTCATGATGGTGGGACGAGTGACTCTTCTCTAGTCAGTTATTCAAGCATTGCCCATTTACCGTAGCATGGTCTAGGCTGCTCTGATGTATTTTATCCAAGAATATGATGCTCTCTCTCTCGACAATTTATCTGGAGTAGCAATCTTCAGAAGTCTAAATGGAGCTTGATTCATTGGAACACTGTGTGTAGGCCCAAAAGGGAGGGGGGTCTCAGGCTTAGATCTGTTATCCTGTCAAGCCAAGCTCTTGCGGTGAAGTTGTATTAGAGGTGGTGCACCAACCAATCCCAGCTTTGGGCCCGTATCTTGTCATTGAAATATTTTTTGGGAGCTAATTCAGTGGAGATTCCCAGGTTCCCCATTGAGGGAAGAGGCTCTATGGTGTGGAACACCCTCAAACTTGGAGCTTCCCTAGTCCAATCCAACCTTTTTTGGATCTGTAATAGTGGTGCAGAGACATTATTCTGGGAGGATTCTTGGAATGGAGCTCCCCCCTCATAGTATCTCATCCCCACTTGCAGGATCTGTGTGACACTTTTTGAATTACTAGATAGAATATTGTTGAGCATTATAAAGAAGCTTATCATCTGGGAACTTTTGTTACTTATAAATGGAAAAATGTGCCTGACTGGCTACTGGGAGGGTCCGTGGAAGATCGACAAGAATTAGCCCAGCTTCTTGCTACCAGGGGATGTAGCTCCGTGAGAGGGAACGATATCCTAGCTTGGGGTGGAGATCCCAGTGGATAGTACATTATTTCTGCAAGATATCAGGAGTTGACCAAGACATATTTTGGAGAAGCAGAATTTATATGGGGTAAGAAAATTTGGAATTCGGCAGCTTGGCTGAAATGCAACTTATTTTTATGGACCCTTACCTACAAGCGCTACCTTACTTGGGATAATCTCTCCAAAAGAGGTTTTCAAGGTCCCTCAATTTGTGTGTTCTACCGTATCAGTGAGGAGAATGGTGAGCACCTCTTTTTTCAATGTGCTTTTGCTAGAAGATTTTGGCATCTGTGGTGGGAAGCCTGGGGGCACCCGTGTTGGCACGTTGTGTCTTTGGTGGAGTTTTGGCAATGCCTGGATAGGCCTCCTAGCAAGGCATCTATTCTGTAGAATGTGTGGACTGTGGGGCCTACTTTTATTCTTTGGCACCTTTGGATCAAATGAAACAGAAGAATATTTCAAGAGAGAAGTCTGAATATAAGGGAATTATGGTTGAGGGTCCTAGTTGCACTCCAGGAGACTCTCCAGACGAAGGGGAGAAGTGGCAAAGCCCAAGAGCCAAATGATGCCCTTGTGTTGTCTCAGCTTTCCCTGGGCATGCTGTTGGGAGTGTACCCCTATTTTCAAACTCAGCTCACAACCAGCAACAGGCAAAGGATGCGCCCAATCAGCCGACTGGGCAAATGGACACCGCCTGAGGAGGGGGTCGTGAAGGTTAATGTTGATGGTTCAGCTAGGGGAAATCGGGATTGGTGCCATTGGAAGGGACAATTTTGGCTCTATCTATTTTTTGTTTTCAGTGTACAAGGCTATCATACCAACAATTTTATGGAGGCATTGGCCATCCTGGAGGTGATGCAAACTTGTTGCCAGCAGGGGTGGCTTAGCATTATTTGTGAGTCAGACTCGCAAGTGATTGTTAACTTGCTTAATAATTGCAATTTTGATAATGTGGATTGGAAGCTGGCTACGGTCATCACGCAAATTTGATAGATAAGCTCATCCTTTGAGTTGATCTCTTTTAAGCATATTCCCTGTGAGTGGAATAGTGTGGCTGACCATCTTGCAAAATGGGCCACAGAACATGGGCCGAATTGGGCCATTTATGATCAGTATATGCTTCCTCCTAGGTTTTCCCCTACCCTGGCTCAACTTCTTGAGTAGGATATGATGCTATCATTTTCCCGTCTCTGGGATTGTTTTAATAAATTTTTACCCCTTTTTAGTTGCAAAGCTTGTTTACATTAGCTAATTTATCAATCGATAGATTTAAAAGTACAACTCATCTTTGACAAAAATTTAATCTATCCTCTCAAGGATGGATTGATATATCAAATATTTAAATCATTCTAACATCTATGTAATGTATCTATAGCATTAGAGAAACATTTGGGATTAGTAGTTACACAGTCAAAGGTAGATTTGGATATAGACCCCTCATAGCCTCAATCATCTAATCTGGTACAAGAGCATACTCCACTTCAAATTGATAACTCAATAGAATAGAGACCATCAATAAATATACTCAATAAGGGCAAAGAGCTACTATATATAGCACCTTATATTGTGAGTAGAGCATAGGATATACACAAAGAGGTCATACAATTTTTTGATAAGGCTAGGCCTCATGACATTTTGCTTACACTATTTTATAGGGGGATGATCACACTTCCTTCTACTCATCCTCATCCACCACGCCATTTGAATTAGGTAACACATAATCCATATTGTCATTTTCACAAGATAAATGGACATTCAAATTATCATTGTTATGCACTCTGAGCTTGCACTAACTAGTTTGTTACTCGAGGCATCATAAAATTTACATAGGGGGGCACTGAGACCTCATTCTCCATACTCTCCTAGATCACACCCCTCTATAATGGAGTTATCTTATGACGTTCCTTTTAAGTAACTAGTGTTTACTCTTTGTAAAAGCCCTATGACTTCTAGGACACTTATTTATGCGTAGTATCATGCACCATAGTTTCAACAACAATGGCATGGGAACAAATACAAACCCAAGGGCATAGTTTCAATTCAAACACCAACAAAGATATGTGGAAATAATTACAAAAATGAAAATGCAACTCCAGTGTGTACACCAATCAAAATATATGGGGAAAGTACAAACCCAAGGGCATAATTCTAGGTCAAACACCAATAAAGATATATGGAAAAAAATATAGAGATTAGAATGTAGCTCCAATTCATACACCAATAAAAATATTTGCCAAAAATCATACAACTCATAGTGAAGTTTCAAAATGTCAACCAATCAATATTTTTGCACTAGAGTCTACACATCTTCACACTAGTACTACATCACATACATCTCTAATTTCACAATCTTCTTCTACATTGACACAACATGAGTAGTATGGTCATTGGTTATCCATGCCATCCAGGTTCAGATAGGGCATATCGCCATCACATTTTATACATGCATAAATCGTATGATGTACAAATAAAAACCCTATACCAATAAATAAAAAATCCTAATACACTACAAATATGTCTAAACATTCATAAAATAGATTTAAATTCATTAATTTTACTCCAACCAAATCAAATTACAAATCTCAACATTTCAAATAATCAAACCAATTCAACATATAACAATATAACAAGATCTAGTTACCAATACACATACTGCCAAATTAAACAACAAACATCCATATATATAACTCAAAATACAATTTTAATATAAATATATTCCATTACTCAATGATATAGACATGCCTACTGGGACTAGTTCCCTCACTCTCACTCTCGATATATCAAATCTAGAACTAGAGGCCCCGCTATCTCTATGTGACCTAGATTAGTGACTTTGTCTACTCTCCCTCTCATAATACATACCTAGCTCAGCTATACATTCGACATGATCTCTCTATAGAGTTATGTACTCATCTATTACCTGACTACAAGCCCCACCTAGAGCATCAAGTATAGGCATGGTACGCATATGCATCTCAACAAGTGCCTCATCTCTATCTTCACTCACTTATATGTCATAATCACATTTTTTTCTCGATCAAATAAATGAGCATGCACCCTAGCCACATTAGTGTCCCTATCCACCATTATATCCTCTATGACATCATTAATAATATGTTGTGTTAACTTTAATAATTCCAACTCAATGGTGACCTCCCAGCACTCATCATCCCTTGAACCTATAAATTCAAACATAGTTCATAAGATTCCTCATCACATAAAGAAAATCAAATTTACTCAAAATATACAAACATATTATTTAACTTACCATAAATAGTTATCATGATCTCTACATCTAATAAATCCTTAGAAATAATCCCACCTCTTTGAAATAGAGGTACCCATATATGGTCACTTCACCAAGACGTGTAAGCCTCGATCACTCTAACATCATCTATATCTAGTATATCAATACTGGGGTCTCACCCTGTCACTAAAATAGGATCTAACTTAATAATATATGGCCTCAAAATACTACTTGGCCTTATAGGATCTTGAGAACTCCTCAACCATATCACAAGTGCTAGGGTCACATCATGCACAATACCAAACTATCGTGTGACCCATTCATAATAAAATTTTGCATATACATTATCTCAGTGATCATGTAGCCAACAAATCAAATAAATCCACCTCAGTTGCATACTATCCTCAAGCCACCCTTGGTATCCCCTATAGGGTCTCTAGAGGATATCACTTGCTATCAAATTGTTTAACAATTATTGACACTGCATAGTGATCCTCCTCGATGCATGGCCTATACCTTTTCATCTCTCTAAAAACAACTATGGATGAGTCTATCCATTCCATGTATGTGATGTTATCCTACTCATATTTATATGTTCATATGCTTAGGAATATAATAAATTTTATGTTCTCATACCTCCACTACACATCTCCTCTATAAAATAATATATATCCCTATACAAGTGAGCTATGATCATACAACCCAAAGATTAAATAGTGTTATGTTACTCGATGCCCTGCACTATCTTGTACATATTATAGTAAATTGAAACACTACTCCCATCTACAACCATAAATGAAGATATCAACACATCTAAGAACTTATATAATTACAAAACCTTAGTATTCATAATCAAGGTCAAAATTATATCATTGAGAGTCCCTATATGATGGGTCCCCATGGCCATCAAAGAGAAATGTCTAGATGCCCACTATATGGCCTAAAGACCAGTGGCCTCTTGTAATATATCTCACTACCTAGAGATTGATAATCATAGAATCTAATACACATCCTCTAATGTAATAATCATTTCACCAGTGGGTATTTAGAATTTGCATGTATCTACATCCCATCTCACACACAATGCAGTAATCATATGCTTATCCCAGGGCATAGGCTCCATGAATGCAACATATCTTAAGCCTACTCTCTCGAGCACCTCCATCTTAGCATCCACCAAGGGTAAGCCCTACAAGGTCTCTATCATCCACCCTATACAAAACTCCCTCATGTGGTAATTGACCTACAAAAGTACAAACAAATTAGACATCAATAAAGAAAAACTAAACTCAATAGACAACAACACATATCAAAAACTAGTTAACAATATTTAGAGTCAAATCGCGAGAATTTTACACACTAGAACTAGATACAAGACAATAGAACTACACCCTAGGGTTCACTTTAAGAGGCCATGAAAACAACCCCCTAAGTTTGTTTGGGTGAATTAAGTTTATTGCCTTGGTGAATCAGAGTATGCAGAGGAGGTGAAAAATTGCCCTATTTATTTTGCATGATATTATGTTGTCATGAAACTACATGATGTTGAGTAATTTCATGTTTTCAAGTGACATTATGCTGTTGAGCAATATTATTCTTCTAGTTGGCAATATGTTATCAGGTGGTAGTATGCCACTGGGTGGTAGTATGCCATTAGATGATAGTTTGCTATTGCATGATAGCTCACCATAGGCTGACAACATGGTGCATATAAAAAGCAAGCTATTGGGTGGTAACATAAGGCTGGGCAAAAGTATATTGTCACCTAGTAGCATGGTGATGCTTGATATTATGCCATAGGGTGAAAAATTGCTATCTCATGATTTTATTCCCCTGAGTGATAACATGGTGTGATGCGACAACATACCATCATACAAAAAACATATTGTCATGCTACAACATACTATCACACGACACCATATGGTCACATAATAGCATACTATCATGTGATGGCATCATGCTATTGCCAAGAATCCTATATTGTCACATATCATTGTGCTTCTACACATAGCTATGATGTTGCACATCATTATACTACTGCACAACTTACTATTGAGTAAAAAGGTACCCTACCTGTCACCAATCATGCCAACTGATTACTCTGGTTCCCCTCTTTACTTATAAATACCTCTACAGTGCCCTCATTTTCACACTTTGCTCACAATTTTCTCTCATCCTATGTTTTGTTTTCAAGCTTTACCTACCTACTTCAATTCTACACCAAACTTTCAATGGCTTCCACATCCACGAAAACCCATAGTCAAACAGGGGTGATCTAGAACTATATATTTAAGAATCTATTGTGGCTCGATTTCCTTTAGATGGTGGAGTAGCTAGAATCCTATGTTTACTAGATTGATCAATGTGAAATCAAAGGCTAGATATAGATGCCTCAATATAACATGACGATAAACAATAACCTACTATGATCTTTGGTTGCTTGTTTTAATCATAGTGAGAGCCATTTCTATGTCTGATTTAATAATAAAAAATATCCTTTCGCACCTCTCTATTGGATATCCAAAATTTAATAAGCCTTGCACATTACAATTCAAGTCTTGTTAACACCAAGGTTGTCTTATCTAATGTTGATAAAAATTACTTGGAGTTAGTTTACAACATGCCATTGACCCAACTGGTAAGTGTTAGATTTATTAATTACATTAACATTTCTTAATTATTCTTAATCATTTATTATAAATAGTTTGATATCCTAATTGTAATTGTATGTTTTATTTTTTCATTACAGATGGTCAAAATTGAAGGGGGATTCTTATTGAAAAATCACTAATCCATCTTTCAAATCTATTGTGTAGTTCTCCCAAGTAAGAATTATTTTGTAGGGAAGACCATTAGACATTCCCTTCTTGGTTGTTTACTATCTTTTTTATTCTCTATCAGGTTTTGTATGTGACTGGTGTACAGTTATATCTAGTAGGATTAGGGTGGAGTTGAATTTTGTGTATTTGAAAGACACTTGCACCCTTTCATCTTCCAACTACATTCTGGCCTTATATTTTGAGGCTTTATATGAAATCTAGAATATTTCAATTCTCACTACCCTCCATCAAAAAAAGAAAGCTAATGCTTTATCTATCAAGGAATAGGATGCAAGTTTAGTTTTCCTAAGTCTCCTTTCTTGCTTTATATATATTTCAAATTTTAACATATTTTAGCCTATTATTTGTTATTACAGGTGAGAGTGCATGATTATGACACAAGAAAACTAGTAA
This sequence comes from Torreya grandis, assembly GCA_037957365.1. Classification (NCBI taxonomy): domain Eukaryota; kingdom Viridiplantae; phylum Streptophyta; class Pinopsida; order Cupressales; family Taxaceae; genus Torreya; species Torreya grandis. The sequence continues at coordinate 2,231,067 of JARHVA010001095.1, read as the reverse complement.
CAACCATAGGCATGTTCCAGATGGATCTGGTGATACCCAATCCATGGAGTCTTTGTTTAATTCATTTTTAATTATGAAACACTGAACAAGTTATTTTATTTTGTCTCTGCTTCCAGGTTCCCCCAAATTTCTTTTAATGTTTTTTTATTGTATTATTTAATGGAAAAAAATAATTTTCATATTGGTTTTTATTATTTTTTACAGTTTACTCTCAAATTATTGTCATTGAGGATTCTTTCATACAACACAATCAATGTTTGCCATTACAACTTTCTTTTTGATTTGTAGTTTATTAGATTTTACTAGTTAATTAACTGGATAATTTACTCATTTTGTAGGTGAAACCATCAATGTCTCTCCCACAAGCACAATGATATAGTAAGATCCAAATCCCATAAGGACAACAAGAGGGGAAGAGGCAATTCCATCAAGGACAATCAGAATGGAAGAGGTAGTCAAATTGATATATAATAACAAATTTGATTTAAATTTGTATTAATTTTATGTTTTTGAATTTATCAGTTTTGAATTAAAAAAATTACAGTCCACCCAAGATCTATTAGGAGATTGAGAAGTATGCCACCACCCCCACCACCCATCCAGACTCAGATAAGAGGAAAGAACATCTCCCTCCTTGCACAAAGTAGAGGAATGTTATAAATTTCTAATTTTCCAAATTTTTTTGTTGGTGGCCTTTTGAGTGCACAGGGTCTTACATGTTTGCAGCAGATTGATCTAGATGAAAATTTTATTAGGATTGAAAGTGCCCCCCCAGATGTTGGTGGATTTAATCCACATGATTTTATTTAGGTTGCTAATGTGCCTTCATAAGTGCCTTCTATGGATACCTCTTCCCTAGCTACCCCACACTGATAATTTAAACATCTCTGATGATTCCCTTACTATTTTTTCATTAGAAATTCTAGTTTCAAAAAATATGCTTGACAATTTGAGGGAAGGTGTTATTGAATAATTTAATGATTTAAAACAATGGGAGAAAAGGAAAAATTTACTTATCAAAGAAATCAATGCCCGTTATCATAACCACTCTCAAAGAGTGAATTTGTTTTCACTTGTTCAAAATGAATCCTAAAATATTAACACTCTATTCCAGCAAGCTCAATCTAGATTGATCTTTATTGACACTGTTTACAATGACAATATTTTAGAGATTATGATAAACAAGTTGGAAAATTTAAATGGAGAAGCCCAATCATATTTCAATAAATGGGCTAAAGATATCAACCTTGTTACCATTGCATAAGTAGAGAAGGATAAAGTTGTGGTAAGTTTTCATTATCTATAACGTGTATTTTGATTATTAACATTTGTATGTGCTTGACACTTATATATTATTTATTGATTGTAGGCAAAATATGAAAATTTGAAGCAAGAAGCACATATTCTTAATGTGAATTGAAAAATTATCACAAAAGTATCTCCTCAACGATTTCATTGAAATAAAATTTTATTCTGTTAAATAAACAAAATAACACTTTGAAGAAAATAATTAAAGAACATGGTATGGATCCAAGCATTTCATTGAAGCAAAAAATAGATGCATATCCAACAATTCTTTCAACAGGAGATGTAGTGAATGAGGAGAGGGTTATTCTTGCACAAATGAATTTTATTGTAGAGGATCTTCAGAAGGAAGGAGTGATAATGGAGGATCCATAGGCAGGTCAATACAACGGGGTTTCCATGGGGGGATAGCAAAGAAAAAGGGGGTGGAGAGTCTCAACCAGAAAAATGTTAATTTGTTTTAGAGTTTATTATGTTAAAAATGATAGTTTCTAATGTTTAAAATAGTTTATATCATATTTGTTTGAAACACACTTGTTTTATTAAATGATATTTTACAGTTGTTCCATATATATATATATATATATATATATATATATATATATATATATATATATATATATATATATATATATATATATATATATATATATATATATATATATATATATATATATATATATATATATATTATTGTGGTCAATTTTATATATTATATGGAGAAAAATTAGAGTAAATATTCTATGGAATTATATTGTTCTAGTACTTATATTATATGAATGCATTGTTAAATTATTCTAGTAGCTGTAGTATTGAGTGCATTATTATATTGTTATATTTTTCTAGTAGTTATAGATTTGAATGCATTGTTATACCGTTCTAGTAGTTTTAGCATTGAATGCATTGTTATAGTGTTATAGTGTTCTAGTAGTTGTAGATTTGAATGCATTGTTATACCATTCTAGTAGTTGTAGCATTTGAATGCATGGCTATATTATTCTAGTAGTTGTAGCATTGAATGCATTATTACATTGTTCTATTAGTTTTAGCATTGAATGTATTGATTGTGGTAGAATTTGAAAATATGCAACCCCGACTATAGGAAAAATATTTCTAGTAGTTGTAGTATTTGAATATTGTAGTAGTAGTTGTACTTGTTGTAGGAAAAATAGCCTATTATAGAGTAAATATTCTATGAAATTATATTATTCTTGTAGTTGTAGTATTTGAATGCATTGTTATAATGTTTTAGTAGTTGTAGTATTGAGTGCATTTTTACAATGTTCTAGTAGTTGTATCATTGAATGCATTGATTTTGGTGGAATTTAGAAATATGCGACCCCAAGTTCCAATTATAGGAAAAATATTTTCTATATATGTGTAATGGTTATAATGTAAATGTGCAATAGAATAATTATTGTTACACTATTCTTAAGCATGTATTAATCTATGTATATGCTCTCAAAATTACTATTGTAGATAATTAAGATAATGAAAAATAACAAATCTTAATAATTAGAGTTTTAATGGCAAGAGAACTGGTGTCCTATGGTGTACCGTGCATGTTTAGACACAAGACTTGTATGCTTCAATGAATGTTATAAGGAAATGATGTGCATAATGTTAATTAGAATTATGAGTGCTACTTAGTGAATGACATACATTGCAAAGATATATAAGTACTATTTAAAATACACAGAATTGTGATAGGACAAAAAAATTATTAATTCCAATGTATTGAATAAGATTGATGATTGTAACATGTAGGAAATAGATTACAAAATTTAATGTATTTGAAGATGAAAGAATATGAAATATTTCAAAAAATAGTAATAGCTATACTTATCAAACTAAAATTCAGGTAGCTGAAACAATCCTCAAGAAACTTGCTCATCATAAGTGTGATTTGCATCTATCATGCCAGTGTCATATTTAATCTCAGTATTCTCATCCTTTGTATTGGTAGTTTTATTAGTCACACCTCTTATTTTAACTAGAGAACTCCATGTTGCCACTACTCTATCATATGGAAACTTGTCCATAGAATAACATGAAATATATAGTCTCAAGCAAGTCTCTAGATTTTTATCCAATCTGTTTCTAAGTTTTGACTTCACAAAGGATAATGCACTAAACACTCACTCATCTTACATAGAATCCAAAATCATTGTTTGAACAAGTTCATATAATTTGAAATATTCACTAATACTTTCTTGTAAGACACTACTTGGATAGAGTTTTTTCCATAGATGTGTAATAGCA